>OX451397.1:11703106-11910639 GCA_949629135.1 Eremobia ochroleuca | reverse complement strand
CGGTTCTATGGATCTTTTCAGTGAGCTGGTCGACGGCGGTGTTGGACGGAGCGCACACGAGCACAGGGCCGCTGTTCTGTCTCACCAGTTGGTACACGATAGTAGCCGATGTCACAGTTTTGCCTGTTCCTGGCGGCCCTTGGATTAGAGAAAGGGGACGCTGTAAGGCATGTTTAACTGCATACACCTGTAAAAAAACAACAAAATACTGATCAAAACTAAACACACAAATAATAACCTCTTCCATTTAGAAGTCGGCTAAATTTTAGGATACACTGAAATATAATATGATATTTACCTGAGAACGATTGAGGTCAGGCAAGTTGGGAGCGCTGAAGTGCTTCGGCAGATGAACGCGGAACAAAACCTCTTCTACTTCGTGCCCCAAGAGACGGCGGTAAATGTACCCGGACACCGACGAGTCGTCTACCGCGAACTTGCGCAGGGCTAGTTGCATCCTAGAACGAATAAGAAAAGAATATAAATGTGCACTACGAAAACTTTCAGTAATTTTACGAGTTTGAGAAATGGGTTTTTGCTAATAAAAAAAAATGAGCTATGTTTTTATGAATTTACAAATATTTTACCACTGACTGCAATGCAATGTGTGAAATTAATTACAGTGAGTGATCTATTATTTTAATATTTAGACTATATTCACCCACCTATCAAAAGAAGTACTCTTCCAGATGAAATCAACCACAAAGTTCGAGGTGCAGTCCAGAGGTGCGCCGGCGCCGCTCTTGAGCTCGAGCCCGACGTCATCGCCGTAGTTGTCGGGCACTTTGATCACGTGGCCCACGCCTGACCAGGCTTTATGCAGCTCTCCTACATATCTGTAATAGTAACAGTCATAATACTGAATTATCTGGTGTAATATAGAGAGAATGAAGTTCTGTGTAAACATAAACATAGAACAAACATTATTGATGCATCAAAATTAAACGCAAGTCAATTGTTGCGATTGGCTGTTCATAATTCAACCAATCACACGAGGTTATGCGCGCTATGTTCTATGTTAGACGGTTTGCTTTCCGCACTTAGTCCTTCAGGTGGACCATTGTGCGTGGGCCAAAGCGGCCTTTCAGTGGTTAATTCAACCAGCCCTGCAGATTTAGGGCCCTTTCCCACAGCAAGATCCCATTTAGTGGTGTACACGTTTAAATATATATATTCACACAGGCATCCTGTTTTCCGGATACTGCAAACAGGATGCTTGTGTGAATATGTATATTTAAACACGTTCACTACTAAACTGGATCCTGCAAAAAACGGGATTTTGCCGTGGGAAAGAGCCCTAACGCTGCAGTTAAAGATAATTCTACTATACGATATTTATTCAGAAGTACAAAAATATTTAAAAAAAAAATACCTCAATCTCAGCTCATCTCCATGCATCAGTTTCATATCGCTATCAGTTTTAGCGAGCGTGAAATACGCGATGGTCTTCTTATTAAGCCCCACATCCCAACGAACCTCGATGCCTTCTTGAGTTTGAGACTCCTTCAGCCTCTTGTCGTAGTCCGCTTCTAGCTTCACAAGAGGACCAAATATGTTCTGATATTGGTAGCCATCTTCGTATCTGAAAAAGAAACAATACTTAAGATAATGCTGAGTTGACTTCCGCAAGTGATTCTTACTTGGAAAACTTGCGGATTCAAATCCGCTGGCTGCGATTGTTTACATGATAAGAATTGCTTGCGGAAGTAAACTTTTGCAACTTTTGTTGCCAATCTTAACTTCGCTTAACACCCTTAGGCCCTTTGTACACACGTTTTTCTTGCCGTGAAAAACTATGGTTTATTCGCCGTGTAGGCACGGTCACGATCACTAAGAAAGTTTGTTGACGACACATTTTTTCTAAGGCGCGGTTTATACACCGTATCGTAAAGACACCGTGCCGTGTACAAAGACCCTTAACTTTCTTATGGCGACAGAGCCCGCGTCAAATATGCCACGCGATACCCCTTTTGGTCACTGCCGATATAAATTTTAACGAGTTTTCCAGGACAAAACTCTGATCACCTGATTTGGCCACATCATCATCATTCTCTTGCCCATATTGCAATTTATTTAGGGTAAGGTAAGTCACATATTATTGTAATTTTATAAAACACACTAGCAGTTCAGCTCCATTATCTGATGCATGGGTATCAAATCGCTTGGAGATATTTTTGTTCTGGGTTAAGTAAGGTAAACAGAACATTGAAACACATCATTTATAGCATTACTAATGTGAGATTGTCGGTAACACCAAAGCGTTGCTGGCCTTCCCTGAGGAGCTTGGGTGGATCGAATAACCGATTTTTCCCACCCGCACGCAAAATACGCGCGATGACGTGGAGCTACGGACACCAGCCCATATTACCTATTACCTAGCACTACTAACCTCAAGAGTACTTGATGAGGTTCTTCATCCACACCCGGTTTCTCCAGATCCTGGAAGGTAGCATCCACATTGTCGCGCCACAGCTCTTCGAGGCGTCCAATTTGCTGTGGAGTCACCTAGAAGAAACAACAATATCAATATGTTTTATATCTATTTATAACAACAGAGAAAAGAGTAGTAATATCTTGTACAAGCTTTTGCATGCTTCCTCACCTAAATATCCCACGGGAACGTAATACCGGGATTAAAGGTACCCTATGTATTAATTCAGGTTATAAACTATCAGAATTCTGTGTGCTAAGTTTCATACAAATCCGTTCAGCCCTTTTTGCGCCAATCCGGAACATACATCCAGTCAAACAGAAAAACGAACATAAATATAAAAAATAAAAAAATCGCCATCAGACTCGCTCCCGCACCTCGTAGCAATTACTTTTTTTTTTTTTTAATATTCAATGTAGTTTTGAGTTCGATACTATTTTATTATAATATGATATTATGTATATCCAAGTATATTTTACAGTATTCAATAAAACTATTTTGTGATGTGACATAAAAAAGAAAATGTTTCTGCAAAATGTTTTATGACGAAAGCTAGTTACCATACCATTTATTGTAGGTTACTGTGCTGATAAATACTAGACTGCTATTGTATCTTGTGGCCATATGCACAACTGTGTGCAGGTGTCTAGAGTTTGGTCCCCAGATTGACCAGAGTTAATGGATTAATTTTTTTCTCTATAATTATTACTATTAGGAAATTCTCAGTACCAGCTTGGAGTGTGGATTTGTGCCTATTTAAAGGCAATAAGTTCGCCCTTTATAACAGGAAATGGTAGAAAATGTCACCTTTAATTTTTTTGTTTATTTAATTTTTATGTGGCCTGTTACCTTTTCACACCTTAACGTCTGAACAGATTTCAATGAAATTTGGAATACCTACAGGTAGACCAGGACCTGGGTACTATAAGATACTTTTACATCTTGGTAGTATGTTCCTGTTGCAACTGGACTGATAGAAAATGCCTCAAGTATTAAGTCCGCCTTTGTACAATACTTTTTTTACTTGTGCAGTTGTTTTAATAAATAATAAATTCTCACCTCTATTGCAGACAAAAACTGGTTATTTATATTTTACTTAAGAAAGAAGATGGGTTTACCTGGCGAGCTCTCATCTGCTCAGCCTCAGAAGGTACTTTCACCAGCCAAGATAGAAAGGCACGGTCAGCTGCAACATATAAAACATTTTTGTTACAAAACTCGATAAATATTCACTTGATTACAAACATAGTATTATGTCATGGGTCATGAGTTTTAATATAATTGGTTTTGATTGAAGTAGCAATAAGGAAACATGTACATTAAAATGTTATTTAGAGATTATCTGAAATCAAGCTATTTGTTTAGTAGGCCCCAAAGACAATTTTATGGATGATAAAGTAAGCCAAAACCTACATCTGCCCGGGTCGCAGATTGTTCGAAAGAGTTACCGTGACCCTTGGCACAGGCAACTGCCTTCAGGTAATACAGGTGGGTTTTAGTCAGTAAAAGTCTGACACACGCTCCCGCTCCACACAGAGTGGGAGAAGTTATTTGATAATCTCCCACCCAAAAAAAAAAAAAATATCCAAAACCTACATATCAAAGGTTTCCACTGTTCTTGATCCCAGTTCATGTCCTTCAAGGAGCTTTGAGCTGCACAAGGTTGGCTAAAAATAAACAACATAGATATGAATTTATATGGTGTACATAATAAAGAGTATTCTATTCTATTCTATTAATCTTCAGGTTGATTTTTCCAACACCAGATAATTTTATTGAGGAATAATTTTAAAATTTTGTCAGTTCTTCTATACAAAAACTGTCAGATGTCAATTTTATTCTTTATCTGTCGACTGAAAAATCAGCCCTTAAGAGTTAAATTTTAACATCATTATTTTTATAGGAAAAACCTTTTTTTTTTCTCTATAATTATTAATTTTCTCAATTGCCAGCATTTGATAAGTCTCTTTGCAAAAATATAACATCACATAATATTATGCAAGACATTATATCATAACACCACATATATGAATACTTAAAGCTGTTATCTGTTACATATGGTTATATAAATACAAATTAGTACTTGTCTTACCGGCAAAGCAGCACGACAACAGAGTCCGCCTTAGCTGGTATAAAGCCAAGAACAAACACATTCCTCGCACCGCATGAGTAGCATTCCAGCAACGTCTCTCCGAGTGGCCCATCTCTATGCAATGCGGCTTCCTTGTGCTTGGCACGTACCAAATGGTTGATAATATGTGAGCCTGAGGTGTTTCCACGCCCATTGCAGAACCTACAATACATATTTTGCTCAATTATAACTTTTCTTATGACTTCTTCATATGCACCTGAAAATTAGCTTTTAGCTTTTAGCTAAGTATTTTGAGTGGTAGCATGTAAATGATATCCTTACCATAGCAGTTAGTCATCACTAGTAGCAGTTTATCAAGTTAGTTTTGTAGCCATTTTATATCTTGTTGCACATTCACTGCGAAACAAGGTCATCTGACAGAATCAGAATTATATAATTGCAGTGCAACACAGATTCTCGTTTGATGTACCACAACATAAGTCTTATTTATGAGTTTCGTTCTCAGCCTAATGTTGGAATGTGTACTTTTCGAAGTTACTGGTGTAATGCAAATCATAGATATTGTGATGCAAATTAAACTTGAAAACTTTATTTGCATTCTAGAAAGTTCAAGTAATTTCAAAGGACAGGAAGGTTAAACAATACTTGACAGTTTTTACTATGAATAAATTAGTCTAATGACCTTCATATGTGGGTAAAACCAACATTTCTAGAACAATGAAGTTTATACAGAATCTCAGGTATTATTTGACCAGGTTGTAGCATATTGATATGTTACTATTTGAAGCTTTAAATCTTACAGGTTAGTGATAAGGCATGTAGGATAGACTGTTTTGTTTGAAGTGCCACTAATCATAGATTGTGTTCAAGTGTAACAAGATACTAAGGTAAGAAAGTGACTCACCACTTGTTGCAAATATTGCACATGACAACAGTGGCCGGATCATGTATGCCACAGTATTTGCACGCGTGGTCAGGCAGCTCCTTGCTGTACAAGGCCTCATCTTCCTCCTCAAATTGCAATTCCGCTATGGCATTAGTCACATTGGAAACTTTCGATGATAAGTCAGAGCGACCCAAACCATTCACCTGAAATGCAAACAATACCGAGTAAAATACTAGCCGAGACAACTTACGTAGTTACGTATTCATCAAAATAAGGTTAGAGGGAAAACAAAAATATTGAACTATGTTTTCACTAACCTGATTTGAAGATGATAAGCCATGATCATGTTGGGAAGCCTGTGTTTGGCTTTGAGAAGGAAGTGTAAAGTCAGTGAATTCGAATTCGGAGCCCTGAGTATCAGCCCCAATAAGATCCGCTTCCTCAGTGTCCAAAAACGTGAGTGTTTGTGAGCTCGGTCCGTAGGCGTCCACACTCATTTTTCCACGATATAATTATATTGAACAAAACAAAGAAAATGTGTCAAAAAGATAAAATATTGCACGATTAAACCAAATTCCCATAACAACCACGCAATAATTATCAAACGACTTGCGAAGAATGATGAAAAATCGCCATGTTAGCACATGGTTTGTTTCCGTTTACAAACTAAATAATTATTGGTTCAATTTAGAATCTTGTTCAATAGCACCAATCAGCAACTCGCATTATTTCAGGTGGTAATTTGTAACCAATCACAATGAAAGAAAACAAGAACCATAGACAAATATTTTTTTTAAATATTATTCGAAAAATTTGAGTCTAGCTACGTGGATTTTAATCTTATTGTAGCATTAATTATACATATTTCTAGATCTCGCGTCACGTCATGCACAAACACCTAATCTGCAAGCCTTAGCATATTTCAGCAGACATAGCCATTCAAAAGTCAAAGCTGGAAAATTATAAATAGAATCTCTAATTGGACAGTACACAATGGCTCACGATGGCCCATTTTTATCCCAAGACAGTCCATTTTTGTTGTCTCTGAGATCTAAAGTGGGAAATTGACAAACTAATGTATGGCAAACGAATTGGATAAAATTACTTTACTCTTTGAATTTGATGACGAGGGTGCTGTAATATCTGGTTCCTTTTCACCAATTGGGGAGGCATGTGGCCTAATATGTGATTAATGTTGTAGGTATGAACCAGCGATTGTTCATATGAAAATACACTCGAAACTACAATAAAATATAATCGTGAAAACCAATGAGCGCTTACATGCAAACAGCTTCTAGTAGGTGATCGTTTGACGAACGCTGAAACAGCTGGTTTAAAAAATATAACTTTTTCAGAAAATGGTTTGAGTAGTTTTACTCTGTGCACGATTAGGGGTTGAGTCGATTTTGGTTTCTCGTGCAGTTAATATACATGAGTAAAACAAGGCCTGCAAGTGTAAGAAACAATCACAAACCAACATAAAATCTAGGGACCTAAGTCGTCGAAACCCAACGTGGGTTTAAGATGAGGTTCCTTAAGACCTCGTTTTTCCAATATAGTAATATTATATTTGACGATTAGTTTAAAGAAAAGAAGGAATAGGTATTGTACCTACCTATCTATAAGTAACAAGACCCAATCTATCTAAAAGGTAATTAAGGGGTTAGTTTTGTAATTTATTAGCTTTGCAATTTAATTTTTGATTGGCTAGTTCATTAGGATTCTCTTCTTTTTCATTTTGCACCGTTATGTTATTGATACTTTTATAATTGGATTACTGATAGTGGTTTTATGATTACCATGAAATTAACCTTTAATTTGCTGACGTTTTTGACTTTCTCATTTCGGCTTCTTTGTGTCTGTAAAATTGATTAGAAACGTAATTAAGTCTAGTCTTAAATTAAACTAAACTAGACCTTGTTTAGATTTTACCACCTAAGTAGTGCGAAAATTATAGGACTGTGTGTACGTAGAGGTAGGTATCTATTTATTTATCGATACCTACCTATCTATTTATTTGTATCTATTCCAAATGTTTTATTTACTTCTGAGTATTAACATTACTGTTTGTGAGTATAACGATGTAATAAAATCGCGATATCTTCCGGCTCAGCAATCTCGGCTACTGGAGCATAGGTCCGCTAACTCTCGACATCTTGGCTATTTTAGAATGATCTCAAAACGCCGGTTCACACTGGATTTAGAAAAATTGGACCGCGTATTGACACCAGGATGATGTGGGAGCACTTTGATGAAACGCCAAACTTTTTAATTGCATTTCCAGTGAATCTTGCGGCGACAACATTGTAGAGTGCCTACGCATCGTAAATGAGCGCAAACTCAGCGTTGATAATGTTTGCTAAGATAACATTTTTCCAGGTTTGAGGAAGATTATACCTAAGTATATTTTTACTGGTTTACCACAGAAAAAAATTATTGTCAAATGGAATATCATGTTTAATTATGGACTGTGTTAATTATTCCTCTTATATTTCCCATGATGAAGAATTGCTAATTAGATTGATAGGTAATTCTCGACACCTACTCATCCTTAACCTACTCAAATTCAAATAATTTAACATTTGAATTTGAGTAGGTTAAGGATGAGTAGGTGTCGAGTTTTTCATTTTATTTGTAGTATAAAATAAACCCCATTATTATATCTATACAACATTATTTTTAGTAAATTGCAAACCTGAATATAGTTTGTACAGAATAAGTACAGACGCCAGCACATCAAGCTACCAGACACTGTCAAATTTTCCCAATCAACATTGAACCTTATGCTTTAGCGATAAAGTTGAGAATCTATTCAAGAAATTTGACAGATTGTAGTAGCTTGATGTGCTGGCGTCTGTACATATCCGCAATCATATGCGCACAACACAGGTCACAGCCAATCGGCCGGGGGCGCGTGGTAGGTAAGTGGTAACCAACTTTTTGTACGGACATCTAGGTAACATAACAAGCTTATATATTTGTATTTTCCTTAATCTTTTGGAATCCAAAATTCCTAGAGTTATTTGTAGGAATTTTGGTATAAAGGTAAACAGGTTTTCCGCTACTGAGAACTGTCGGTGGCTTATCTGTGATAATATCTAAGGTTATACTTAGGACATATAGATACAGAATAAGGTAAGTATAGTGCATAAAACATAAAATAAAATCGCATTTCTTTGGGCATTAAAAGTTTTATACCTGCAAGTACTTGACGAGTCTCGGTAATACCTAGTAACAACCACGGTAACATATAAATAGCAATAACTTTATTGAAGCAAATAGATACAGTGCAATTTCGTCTAATTTAGAAGCCCGCTTCTTTGGCGTCCGTCCAAGTCTAGATTATCATCAAAGAGTTTTAGTTTTACTTACACAAATGTAGGTACATTTCAGGAGACATGATGGCTGCGTCTGGTACACTACTTTTTTATTTTTAATGTTAAAATTATATGGGAGCGAGTTGCTAGACTTTGTTAGTGACATCTTCCGTTCGTTTCTAAGCATTTTCTGCTGTTTTGCTCAGTACTTTTCTAATCTGTATGGGAACTTTCTGCAGTGAATAGATATGCACGTACATAAAAACTTCAGATTACTCTTTCCTTCCACACTAATAGGTTACCAAGTTCCAGAAACAGCTAGCAAGAGATGTACAAAAAGTTCAGGCTTTTCCAATAACTAAAAATACTTAAAAAATGTTCTTTTAAAGGGTGGAATCCCTGACGTATTTATTAACTTTCCGCTATAAACACTGGCCAGTAACTGGAGCTGCAATCCACTAGCTCGAAATCACTGAGTCTACTTCTATTAGCATTTTTGTCTCCATACCATCTTCTTCTTCTTCTCCACAGGTACCTACTTCGCTTTGGAATGGGCCACTAGCTTCATCTTTCTGACTGACTGACCCCTTGACAATTCAAAAGTGCCTGTAATTGGTTTACTGGAAATAAATGCTTTGAGTTTGAGTTTACCAGAAAGAGTTTTCTTCAGAAGCACATGAGCGTCACTGAAAGATCCACAGCTACATGTCGTCATTCCTGTAGATACCCGAAGTGCCCCCTAACACTTTGATTAGACACTTGCGAATCTCTACAGCATTGAAGCTGACTCACAAAAGAGGCGCTTGCGCTCATATAAAACTTATATTAAACGTTAGGCATTCACACAAACGTCTGAAAAGGACTGTAATGATATTTTTATTGGACGTTGATGCATTCTAAATCTCAAAATAATGTTTATGATGAGTGTCTGAGTGTTTCTGTATCACTTTCTTGGTGCTAATGGAAATAAGATGCTCCTAAAACTGCTGGCACCACAGCCCATTATGGAGTGTGCTTCCTTTATGCAAATTGCTTTAAGTGGCGTATGTACAGACGCCAGCACATCAAGCTACTACAATCTGTCAGATTTCTTTAATAGATTTTCATCTTTATCGCTATAACATAAGGTTCAAAGTTGATTGGGAAAATCTGACAGTTTCGGGTAGCTTGATGTGCTGGCGTCTGTACATAATTATTGTTTTGGAGGCAAAATGATTTTGAGAAGCTGTAAAGAAATGTCCGTATATCGGTTATTCAGAAAGTTTTCATTATTATAAACACAGTAGGTAGCTACATAAAGATTGACATTTTCCTTATTTCTCATCATCATTTAAGCGTTTAGGAGCATTGGTGGCCAAGTGGCCGCGATGTACGAGTTGTAGGTCGTAGGTTCGAATCCACACAGTCGCTTTACTTAAAATACTTAATTGTGTAAATTATTTCATTGCTCTCAAAACGGCGAAGGAAAACATCGTGAGGAAACCCGCATGTCCTAGAACCAAAAATTCGAAGACGTGTGACATCCACCACCCGCACTGCGACCGCGTGGTGGATTCCGGCCCACTTCCTCTCACCTAGAGGAGGCCTGTGTCCCAGCAGTGGGAATATTATAAGCTGCTATTTATTCTATTATCTAAGGCCCACTCCAACAGTTCTTAAATCTTGGTACTTATTTCTATCTTACTATTTTCTGTTCAAGTAGGTACTAACCTACTGTCTTGTGCTCAAATGTTAATTTATAACACCATAAATGTCATGTGTTAATTTCCTCTTGAACAAATCATGAGCATGCACAATGTATTCTTCACATTACATTCGACCCATTTCGACTGAAGGTCGTCTGGATCCCTTCCGCCTTACAATCTCTCATTTTATGCTTTATTACACCTTACGGCAGTTCGCGTGACGACAATTATCCATCCGAGAAATTCGCGTCGTTTGACCACCCGTAATAATCAAATCGAGACCCATAAAGTTCTTTATCTCAGTTAGAATAAAAACAAAACTTCAATAGCCGCTCAAAATGTCGTGTACATACATCCAATTAAGGGCCCGCAAGTGGGTAGTGTTCAGCATATCAGATTACGCTGCAGTCTCGCAGTTAACTCTCAAAAGCTAATTGATGCAAACGTCTTGATTGATGAGAGCGACGACCTTCAGTCGTATTTATTTATAAAAACTCAAGGAGACCGGTTATGTCAATTAAGATCTTACAATGCCCTTATACAATGGGAGTAAATATAATTATTACTGTGCAATGATTTCATTAGGTCGTTTAGCAAATTGTACGCGCGACATACAGTAGTAGGACTAGCACGAGACAATTGTCGACAATTGGTGCGCAGCGGCGCCACTCGTGATGTCACCGAGACTTCACACACAACCACTCTAAATCTTAATGTAATAACATTTAAAACGGTTACTCACATGTATTGACCCTACAGTTCTAACGTTAAAAGATTTCTGTGATGCTCAGCCAGCAATACGGTGCGTTCAATTTATAAGGTCCGCTGGTATTGTGGACCTTTGAATCCAGTCCCTAATTGGTAGATCAGATATTATGGATATGGCTGTGCTTTCGTGAATAAGCGACGCTAAGGGTCTTACTACATATCATGTTGAAGCATTAACGTCTATTACTATCGTCGTAAAATTGTGTAACATGAGCAATAAACGATGTCGTATAAGTCGGCACATTTTTATTGAATGATTGTAATGAATAGCTCCTAATTAATGGCTACATTTGACTTCCTGCATCTGTCCAATGACATTCATATGCAAATCTGTAGTGAAATAGCTCCAGTACCGTAACATGAAAGGTATAAAACATAATGGTGACGACACAGCCTGTATTCTGACTTCACAGTTGTAAATCTCGGCGGCAGGACGATGAATTTGTTTCGTGAGTAGTCTCGCAGTAGTCAGTTTGAGAATAGATCATGATGGATGGCGGAAAGTTTCACTTTCTCATGTTGACAGATATGTTCACTTAAGAACACTGAAACATTGTTTAGTGCTCATGTTAACTACTTGCTTACGAGTAAAAAGTGAACCACTTTAGGTAAACATGCAGACTGATGCTTTCCAGAGGAGTGCAGTAGGCGTTTAGAAGAATTTATTTTTGAAAGCGTGCATGCAAAATCTCCATACGTTTTTCTGTTGATTATTCAAAGTAGGTATCAAAATAATCTGCGTTCTGCCAGCCTTTTGGGCACTTTTCCTGTTGACAACGATGCGGACGAATTTTTTTAAGCCCTAAGGTTCTTTCTCCCTTTTCTTTTTTTTATATACATATACATACTTATTATTATTTTAAATCTGTTAGTTTATATTATATAAATATTATCTTGTTTGAAAATAAAAAGTGTATTTTTCTGCGTTCGAAGGTGCTTGATTTATGATTTAGCATCCGTCCCATAGCAACAGAGTGATCAGAATGTTGAGATTGTGACCGTGTCAAAATTCTTCGTAACTTAAATTCCTAATAAGTAACTGTTTAATAAATTGATTTGGTTATATCTTCTAAGAACATATTGACACTAAAGATTGCGCGGAATAAGCAAGTGCGTTGAACACAGAACTACACGGCACGTTTTAAATAATTAGCTATGCCTGCTTCATACTAATATGCAAAGGTGGCGCCGCGCCTCATCGGGATTCACGGCGCGGCTCGCTGACTAGTTCGTCTATCAAACTTTATGGTCATATGAAGTGTGCCCTACCTATTTGTATTATCTGTTACGCAGTGAGAATGTGTGCAAACGCCCTGATTGTTTAATTAATCATTGCATTTTCAGCACTAGTCTGTCATATTGGTTGTTCGAATATAGTAGGCCGTACCTAGCACTTTTCTCTTTTCCAGCATTTCCTTTACTAATTTACTTAAATCGATTTTTGGCCTGCGTTAATCTATACAATATCCAACGTTGTATTAGGAAAATTATGTTGTCTTCATTAACAACAAAGCTTACCCGCTTGGTAAATAATATCTTGACAGAATCACACTAATATTATAAAGGCGAAAGTTTGTGTCTGTATTTGTATGTTTCTTACTTCTTCGCGCTCAAACGGCTGAACGGATTTGGATGAAATTTGGTACACAGATAGTTCATAATCGGGATTAACACATAGGATACTTTTTATCACGATATTCCCACGGGATCGACACTTATGCGGGTGAAATCGCGGGGCGCAGCTAGTTAAAGCATAAATTGATATTTCCGTATTTGCCTACTTAAACATAAATATGCATCATTCATTACATAATTTGAGCATTTCTGCGTAAGACGACTGAAACAGATGGCTTTACCCATTTAATTTATGACTTTTTTTTCTGGGCTTTCTTTTGACTTCGCACGGATTGTGCATTTAGCCAATGTCACGTTTAATTAATTTATGACTTGTTTAAAGTTTACTAATTTCATTTTTTGCAAAGTTGCCGAGTTCTTGACCTCGGTATCGCCTGGCGTAAAGCGATGGATGAGGTCTATGATGGAACGAGCAACCCTCGAAGATGCCTTAAGTTTTCTCATTACAGCTTGCATCCACAATAACCAGCAAATATGATGACCTGGTTTGATTTTCTATACAATATTTAAATATTGAGAAAACTTTAGCGCCACTCGGCACTATATTATAGTATTACGCAAAGTAACAGACGTTAACGAGTAGAGTAGAACTCGGTCTAGACTGTAGACAGTGCAGTCGTATTTACCTAGACTAAATTAAGAACAATTTACGATATGGTTGTTTTATGTTTCCAGACAATTTGGTTCACGGCTCATTCGCAACTATGAATTGCAACAACTAACTCTACATTCTTAAATGCAACCTAAATACCTCAGTGTGGTTAATTTTACTTAGCGTTAACGACTAGCTAAGCCCACGGCTTCGTTCTCGTGCTTAGCTAATTGTAGGTAAAGCGTGATGATATTCATTTCAAAGGTTAAATCTGTATCTATCTACAGTATTATATATTTTTTTTCTCTCTAATTAAATATCGCGGTAAACTGTTGAGGAATACGGACATAATACAATACCCCCTATACGCAATAGCGTTATAATATACAGCCTATTCGATGATCAGACATTTTAACCCTTTACTGCATGATATATTAAATAAGTGACAAAACATTTTTTTTTTATGTTAATGTCTTTATTAAAGCTTCAGAATTAATTTTAGTGTATTTTTTATTTATTTATTTTTTTATTTCCAAGTGGTATGTGATGATAGACAAAATAGTTGTGTTTTATTATTGCTAATGATATGAAAAACAAACCCCATTAGGATTTATACGCTAGTTTTTTTATTTTTTTAGAGTAAAATAAACTGTAAACATGTCAAACCATATATGGTTTTCTATGCGGTAAAGGGTTAAGGAATATTTGTGAAAAATTTGAACAGAACCCATTTACTAGTTTTTGCGCCTATCCGGAACATACATTCAGACAAACGGACAAAAATTCTAAAACCTATATTTTCTGCATCAGACTCGTAAACACCTCATAGCAGCCGTGCGATTCTGTAACCATCTCACCGTGAAAACTTGGGTGAAGTGAGCGTGGAGTGAGCTGTCATTAGGGATTAACACTATTGACTGCTCACTTCACTTATGATTTCACAGTGAGATTTTTACAGAATCGACCGGCAGTTGTTAATTTCGTTACTATTGTGTTATATGTACCTAGGCACTAGCTTTTGCACGCAACTTCGTCCACGTGTTTCTTGTTGCCCCGACCGACCCCGTCGCATCAAATCGCCTGCCCGCGCTATTTTTTCATTTTCGCCTAACTTTTTTTATTTTTGCTCGAGGATCCTAGCGTGATTTTAAATAGCCTATAGTTTTCCTCAAGAATGAGGCCATCAAATCCAAAAAGATTTCTTCAAATCCAACTGAGTTTCTATTTTTTTTCTGAGATTAGCGCGTTCAAACAGACTCTTCAGCTTTATTATTAGTATACATTATAGTATAGAAGACAGAATAGAATATAATCTGAAATCTAAAATGTTATGACAGTAATAAAATGGCGTATCTTTGATGCAGCTTCTTTGCGTGGTTTCGCAGTAACTAGGCACTTTGATTGATCGGATACAGAAAAATATTTTTATGGCGTCGTTTTCGAGGTGGAGTTTATTATCATCGATTTGATCTTGCAAATCGTGAATTATTGAGCTATTTGATGATTTAAGTACGTATATGCCTACAGGAAGTTTTTTAGACACACGTTTCGTTTTATATTCAAGCACCAAGTTGTAGGCAGGTACCTATTGATGTCCATAGCTCAACACAGAAGCTTTTAGTTTTGATTTCAGACAAAGAAAATGACTTGCTTATTGTAAGCGCTGTGAATTCTAGCAGCCAAAAAGAAGGTCTCAATGAACTCAGCCTATCGCAGTCCACTGCTGGACTTCTCCCAGGCTGTCAGGCTGAGGAGTGTTGCCACAACACTCCTCACTCTTCCTCACATCCAGCCTGTCCCAGCTATTTGTTTAAGGTCGTAGGTCCATCTAGCTGGGGGTCGTTCAACACTACGCTTACCGATACGCGGTCGCCACTTTAGGACTCCTCGTCTGCTCCACCGGCCACCGGTCCTTAGACAAACATAGCCAGCCCACTGCCACTTCAGCTGGAAAAGGAACACTGCAGCAGTAAAATCCTTAATCATGATGATCATTCATCGTCGGGGTCTATTAGAAGGCCAAGAGTCTACGAGCTCAACTGCAGTGATGAAAATTGTTCGACACATGTTTCTTATTTAACAAATCTCTTTCAGCATTCAATTGTTTGGTAATTTAATTACTCTATTGGATGAATTGGCGCATGCTAGTAGGCGTCGATAAAAATAAATCAAGTCATTGTCGCTTCGTCAAATAAAAACGTTAAATAAAGCAGTAGAATAATCATCACTTGTGAAAGTGGGTGGACTGGAACTTCTAAGAGGGCAGAATTTTGTTAATAGATAACATTATGAAGGAATTTTAATCTTTTTTTTTTCAGCTGATCGATTAGTATGGGGATAACACACACATAACACACACACAACACCACACACAACGCAACACACTGAAACACAGGTTTTTATTAACCTAGCTCAGGCAGGTCACCACAAGTTATAATGTCAGTACCAACGCATCTTTCATACGTACGTTTCGTAGATAAGTATTTATAAGTTTGTAAATGTATTACTTTGTAAAAGGACCTAAATAAATTTGTTGTTGTTTGTTTGTTGCTAATCTTTTATGTTTTTAAGATAAATAGTTATAGGTACTGTTAACTACAAACTATAGAAATTTGATTACCTATTTGCCGGCTCATATGCAGGATTAGCGTATAAAATTTTTGTTAGAAGCATAAGCATAAACAGCATATAAAGTTCCTAGTGCTGGGACCATCGTGGCTGGAATACAGGCCTCCTATGGGTGAGAGGGAGTGGGCCGTAATCCACCACGCAGGCCCAGTGGGGGTTGGTAGATGTCACATGTCGAATTTTTGGTTCTAAAACATGCCGGTTTCGTCACGATGATTTCCTTCACCGTTTTGAGAGAAGTGGTGGTGAAATAATTTACACAAAGTAAAGCGTCTATCTGGGTTCGAACCCCCCACCTACAACTCGTAAGTTCTGGCCATTACCACTAGGCCGGACACCACCACTAGGCCACTGCTCCGGATGCATTGCAACGGGTAGTGGTGGCCTAGTGGTGGCTTAGCGGTGGCCTAGTGGTATGCAATGCAGGATTAAAATATCTTAAATAGCGCCCTATACAAAACAAAGGTGCCAACCATTTTGTAACCACTCGCCGTCTATATTTCATCAGATAACTAAAATTTTTTCAACCCACGGGCTTTGAGAACTATGACCATTGTTTCAACTTTAATCACGATTGCTTTCGACGAGCAAGCGAGAATAAAATCTTACAGGAATTCGTTTAGTTGCTTTCCCTTGTGTTTCTGTTTAAAGTATACTTCAATTCGACTCACATACACTTTGAACATTACCGCAGTATAATTTTAAATGTCAAATTAGTCGAGGTTCTTACTCGTATAATGGCAAATTAATTGCGAACATTTGGTCGACATTTTTCTCAAGCTACACTCATTTATTTTCTTGGTTTACCGTATAAGAACTCGCTCAATTCTATACCATTTTAGTTTAACGAGACCTTGACAGTCCTTACTGGATAATAATGTAATTATGTTTTGTAATCCATTATAAGATGACGTGTGGAGCCAAATTTATACTTATGACGTCTCTGGAGGCAGTTTGGGTACCATAAAGTCCATTTTAGATCCTAAAGTATAAAAACAAAAATAGATAATTGCGTGACGCCAATCTAGGGAACTAATTTGAAGTATACCGGACGTGCATTGCCTTTGGAAGCCTATCATATTGTAACAATGTAACTTCAAGCTACTTAAGTAGACAAGCACCATCTTAAATATTAGTTGTTACATAGCAATTGGTAATCAGTCGTTCAAAAGCGTGGTGCATACGATTGGTGTGCTGCGCACGTTTGTAGGAAGTACGTCACGACACGAGTATACGTAGTATACGTCAAAAAGTTTAAAAAGCAGAGTTTTCGTTGTTGTCATTGAGTGGATTGGATTGTTTTGTTCGTATTCGTTTCGGTAGATTCCGCGATTCGTGACGTACCGCCGAACATGTCCATGGGCAGGAAATGACGCTGGTTCATCGGTTATTGTGCCCTTAAAATTGATTCGTCACTGGATGTCCGCTGGATGGCCTTCACCGTCTGCGACTGCGCCGGTCGTTCACGCATCTCCCTAGCTAATTATAGAAACAGTGAATGGGTCGCGACACATTCTCTTTCGGCATTCTTTTAGCTACCTGGACGTGCATTGTTTTAATAGTCGGACTTCTTCATTCTCAATAAAAAGTCATACAAAATTGAACGTATAGTCGACTATAATAGGTGAAGCTTGTTGGTAGATTAGATAAGGAAAATGTATATGTTACTGTTAAAAAAAAAAAAATAAGTTTGACACAACGCCATCTAGTCCCAAACTAAGCAGAGCTTGTGCTATGAGTACTAGACAACTGATAAACATACATATATATATCTAAATACATACATAATATTATAGATAAATTACACCCAGACAAAGAACAAAATAATGATCGTGCTCATCACACAAACATTTGTCCTAAGTGGGAATCGAACCCACGACCTTGCGCATAGCAGTCAGAGCCACTGACCACTAGACCAACAGGCCTGTCAAATTACATAATTATAAGTACGATGCACGCACGGTAGTCTCATACAATCTGCCTAAAAAAGGCATTAACTTGACCAGGAAGCTCGACAATTTTCGCGCAGACATCGTCGCAGGCATAGTCAATCTAAGTATTATATTGCAATGGAATCATTGTTTCAGGCTAATTAAATGTCGTTGAACTATAGTGATATTAGTACCCGATAAGATTGGGTATAGGTAGATTTATACAACGTGTAACGTTAAATGCGCAAAACCTTGACCAATTGACCTATTTCAGAGAGAAAATAAGTCATTTTTTAAAGCTTTTATGTGCTGTTTTAGTTTTACTGGCCATTCTGATCGTTTCTTGCGTCTGCGACGACGCTTTATCGAGGGAAGAGTCGTCACCGGGCCGCTGCGCCGCGCTGACATTGGCTTGTTTGACCTATTAATAAATAGACACGGCAAAGTTTTTAATGAAGATTTTTTGAAAAATGTGACCTATATTAAAAAGTGGTTCAATTAATTCTGCTCGTTATTCTGATCAAACTATTTTCAGGTTTTGCGCATTTAACGTTACACGTTGTATAAATACCTTGTTAGTCACTTGATTCGTTTAGTCCAGCCGGTCGATTCTGTAAGAATCTCACCGTGAGAAGTTAGGTGAAGTGAGCTGTCATTCCATGTGATGTTAGAGATTGAGACTAATGACTGCTCACTTTAAGCTCACTTCACCCGAGTTATCACGGTGAGATCTATACAGAATAGCGCTACTGTAGTGAATTGTCTAGGTAGGTAGGGACATGTTTTACTGATTGCCTTAAATGATATTGTTCATCCAGCTTTCTATTGTTTTGGGATCACCATTACCTACACCGTATATGGGCAACGCCATGCCCGCGGGCCGGATGCGGCCCGACCTGGCTTTTGATTCGGCCCGTCAAATATTTCCGAAATTTCGCGTGAAAAAAGGATGTTAATTCTCAGTTCACGCCAATAAGAAAGAAATACTTGCATTCTTCCAGGTAGATTCAAACCTAACGCGACATATGAAACTTCGTCTAAGTATACTTTCATAATAGATGTTGTGTTGTGTTTTGGGCACCTTTCTCATATAAGGTTGCGGTGTCTACAAGCAATGTATAATGTGTAATATAACAAAATGTTGTAAGTCCTAATTTTACCACAACTCACACGTCTATTGTATACCTAAGGCCCGTGACTTCATTAGTGATTTAAGGTTTGGCCCGCAACTTTCCTAAGGTTGCCCACACCTGATCTACACCAAAGTCATAGTCATCTTCTGTAGCAGGAGCTCTACTATAATTTAATAGTTAAATGCGACGATTCCGTGGAAGTAGCGAAGTTTGGCGTAGAAGTGGGTCAGCCAAATTTAATCCTTAACCACCTACTACCGCGGTCCCTGAGACCGCAACGTATTTTTGCATTCAAATATTTCGATGTGTAAGTGTTGTAGGACAGTGCGCGTCTATATACCTTTTCCTTTATTTAGGAAAAAACAATAATCACAAAATGCATTAGTATGTGTAATGAAAATAAACTTACTTTAATCTTTATTTGCTAGTTGCCGTTGCGGTCTCAGGGACCGGTGGTAGATGGTTACGGGTTAATTCACTGACCATCGACAAGACGAAGAAGACAGATAAATGGGCTGGAAGAAACAAAGAGTTACTACCATAATCACCGCTCTAGTTTAAGGATGAATCATTAGTCGTTAATCAATTATTATAAAAGAAAGTGTACAATGTGCGTGCCGCTAAAACTCAGAAATGAGTGCCGGTACGATCAAGGGAGTTATATGGTGTGGTAACCCTCTATCTCCTGTCCATGAAGAAGGTTCCCGTTTTTACCTGAAGGGCATGCTTTGGAAGATATAAGAGCTGAGATTATCGCCCTCTAGAACAGTCCAGAACATTCGAGAGCATTCCACAACATTCCAGAACATTCTGGAATGTTGTTGAATGTTCCTGAGCGAAGCCGGGTACCACAGCTAGTAGGATATAATGAAAGCCCTTCACTTAGTACTTTATCAACTGCTAGCGCCGTTGCATCAATGAGCCCTTCAGTTGTCTTATCGCGATAGTGTCACCTACCGACTCCATTGTCGATCAAAGCTAAATTGTTACGTACCATCATTATAAGGATAATTCTAAAACAGGATGGGCAGGGATATAGATACCTCTCTTAAGGATCATTGACCTAAGGTCCCATTAGGATGAGCGCAAAGTTCTTATGAGTAAAGAACAAAATCAAAATCAAAAGTCATTTATTCAAACTAGGCTGAGAATCAGCACTTTTCGAACGTCAAAATTACAAAAGACAGTCCCCAAAACGCCCGCCCTTCACCACTTCCTAGTGCTTTCGCTTGGAAGAAGAAGTGGTGCAACAAACTCCCCAGCAGCACAGCTGTCTGTTCAGTTAGAAAATACTTGACTGAATACAATACAAGTTATGCAAAGCAATTAACATTACAAGACACAGAACGCTAAATTAAATTATTTGCCATATGTCAGCTAGCAACGCCAATATACCAAGAAATACAATAAAAAACTATAAGTACTCAAGCAAAAATTAATAAATGGAAATTAAATAAAAGCCTCCAGGTATAAAGGGCGTGACCGCTAACATATTTATGCAATGCTGGGTTCTGTTTACATAGCTGTCGCTTGAAGTCACAAATGATAAACTAGGACCATCGAAGGAAACTAAATAAACAAGTTATTAATAATGATAACAATAATAAAACCATGGTCAGCAAGACGACCAGTCACCACAAGCAGCACCCGTTCAAACCAAACACGAACCAACCCAATGTTTTCCTTCAGGAATTTTGTTGTAGCAGTTGGATTTGTACGCGGTTGAAGGAAATAGTCTCGCCCCTATTAAATAGCATTTAAAACATAATTGGTGAAATGTGAGTGTCCCTACTACAAGGGTGTATCACTACCCTTTTTTTATTTTTTTATTCGGCGAAGAAAATGCCTAACGCATATCACGCCGACCGGAGAGACGACGTGGTTATGTGAGGCTTAAATTGCACCCACTAAAAACTCCGTCTGTACACCTACTTTCGCCTTGATGGGTGGGCCGCGAGAACTGCTACGTTTGACATTCGACCCGTATAACACCTTTTTTTTTTTGTTCTCGTGGTGGAAAATCCTCATAGATGTCCGCCTCCCTGGGGTGGGCGGCGGGGTCTGTCAGACTCTTACTGACTAAAAACCACCCCGGTTTTCCGTCTCACACATATGCCGGGGGTCGCGGGAACGTGAGATACTTCCGCAACCCCCGGCTGGTGCCAGCCCGCGACTGCGGGCCTCTTCGTGTCAGGGAAGGGTAGGGGGGGGAAGGTAAGGGGGGGGGGAAGTGAAGTGTTACCCGTGTAACACCTAACCTATCCCTTGGTGGAAATACAGGCGTGATATTATGTTATGTTATCAGAAAGAAAGAATGAAAATACGTTTTTTTGCGGTAAACATGATGCATAGAAAGAACACAAAACGGGCATCGCTTAGCATAATGCTAAGATCCTGTACGAGACAAAGCCTCAGCGCTGGTTTTTAGCGACAGCTGGCGTTGACGTGAGGACGTGAACCAGTCCAGCATACGATTAGATATAAATGAAAAATAACAATCAATATAAAAATAAAATAAATATACATTACCTAGTTACAACCTATAAGGCTGAAGCAAGTGATATAAAGAAGAGAAAGTTTTTAACTAAGAAGCAAAGCTGTCATCTCCTTGGGCTTTCTAAGGTAAGTGACTTGGCACACATGCGTTAAAACTTGAAAAGTGGTACTTTAGATCTTAATCCAGGTGAATTAAGATCTTGTGGCCGGTTGCCTATTGAAATGTGGATTTGAAAAGGATGATTGATAATTATGAATATTTATTAAGAATTATAAACAAGAGGGAAGCAGAACATGAATGAAATTAACTGGGTATTTTGTATGAATGCTAAGGTGTATTGTTTACCACGAGATTGATTGATACGTAAACCAGCAATAATAAACCATTTTCCATAAATCGTGTCCTCGTTTTTATGAAAACAAAGAGTCATTAATTTCCCTAGGTTTGCTCAATGGAGTATGTCTTGCTTTGTCGAGTCATTGATCGAGCTTCTCAGCCCACACCCAATGATGCTACCATTACACGCGCCATTACTTCCAAATTGTGTTCAGAGGTTCCATGTCTCGAGCTCAGACGAGCATCATTCAAGATCAGCTGATGGATATCAATTTAGATTTCAATGTTCTAGAACTTCTGTCTAATTCGTATTTCATTTGCATAATTTTTGAATTTCGCGCGTGTTTCGTTATATTCTTACCAGCTTCTGCCCTCGACTTTCTGGTAGCCGCGACCTCGTAGCATCGCATCGCCTGCCGCCGTTATTACTTCGTTTTCGCTTAGTGACCTTTTTGACCTTTAACTTTCTTTTTGCGGGGGCTCTAGCGTGACGTTAACTAAACTATAGCGCTCCTCAAGAGTTGTGCTATCTTGTGCATATGCAGAAATATTTTTTCTTAATCCGACTGGTAGTTCCAGATATTAGCTCGTTCAAAGGTTCAGACCAAAAAAAATCTTCAGCTTATTATTAGTATATGTAGATTAATGGACCGCGTGAACCATGTCGTAGATTTCGGCTCTTCCCATTACATCGAAGGCTGTCGTGTATTGAATTTAAACGATGTCCAAACAGACACGTTCCTTAGACCACACAAGAACGTGGCCCTAAATCCGAATACCTGCTGACTTAAATTCCACCGGGAACGTTATCGTAGCTTATCTGCCATCCGTGAAAGAACTTGTGAAATGTTCACATGAATGTTTGCCTTATGCAATTCTTAATGAATGACATGGTTGCATCAGAGTGCATTGAATTGTATTACATTAGCATGGACACAATGCGCCGCTCCATACAATGCCGCGCGGACTGAAGAACCTCTGAAATCAATGCACATGCATTAATACGCATATGAGCTTACACAATAAGCTTTCTCGTTCAGAAACAAACGCATTAACGGACAACGTAATTGTTAATGATACACTGTGCTGCATCGGTAAACGTTCACAAATACAAAAGGAGAAGAGAGATCTTTTGTATGTACAGACGACAGCACATCAAGCTACCCGAAACTGTCAAATTTTCCCAATCAACCTTGAACCTAATATCATGGCAATAAAGTTGAAAATCTATTAAAAAAAATTGACAGATTGTAGTAGCTTGATGTGCTGACGTCTGTACATCCTTATCCGCATAATCTGGAAAAATAAAGAGAGAGTACTAGTTTACTAAAAGGTTAATATATCAGTTCAATTGTTTCAAATGTCAATCGAATGAATTAATTTGGAGCACAATAGATGATTGACATATTAATATCGTTTATCGAAAATTGTATCTGAAAACATCGAATCTTTAGTTTGCTGTGGGTGTCGGTGCGTCTCCTACGCTCTTTACTAGTGAAGGAAGTTGAGTCACGCATTAGTTCCTAAGCGATAAATTTCAATTTGCTTAATATTCCGGAGAGGACCCGGCGCAAATCATTCTGCGGAAAGGCGGCCAACATTACCTACCGGGGGAACTTGATGCGACTGTCATACTAAATATTAAGGAAACTGAAAATTTGACAGTCAATAATATTCGGAATTTATTATCGTAATGGACGCAAGTATAAATTGTCAAAACAACGGCCAGATCATGTGGCTTTGTATGTAATCGAAATCGATCTCATCTGATGTTCTCTGACTCGAATGATAAATTATTAATAATCCCGATACTATCTGCAATTCAAGCGTTACAGGCATGTATATTAAATTAACGTAGGTAATTGTATGATAATTTTTTTTTTTCTGAAGGAAAGTTCGCGTAACTTGTAGTCAGAAGCTCGAAAGTCTGACAACTAGTCTTACCTAGGGGTATCGTATTACCCAGTAACTGGGTTGTGGAGGTCAGATAGGCAGTCGCTGCAAGTAAAATACTGGTATTCAGCTGCATCTGGTTAGACTGGAAGCCGACCCCAACATAGTTGGGAAAAGGCTAGGCAGATGATGATGATGATGAAGTAAAGTTCGCGTAACGTTTTGGGCATAGCTAGGATTTGATGTGAAGAGAATTTTTGTGCGAATCTCTTAAACTATGATTTTTAATTTGCTAGCATTTTTAGTCTGACGGCTGCGATCGACTTTTTTGTCAACTTGATATTATTTAGTATATTTAGCTGTCATTTTGGTCTAGCAAATAAAAAATCAGAGTTTAAATTACTACGCTATTTGACTTGACACAAGACCAAGTTTAATGAAATCAAGAAGGAAATTTGGCAAAAGTGTTCAAGGTAGCGTTCCTGTAGTAATCGAGAGAAGGACAGGAAATGATCGTAGGAGATAGTGGATGCGTGAGATCGGAAAAAGTGACGTGGAAAGGAAGAGGAGGCTTGCTTATTCCGAACTTGTACTGACTATTGGGTAAATGTGGACTGAATACGTAAATGAGATGTCCACAGATAGATACTGATACTACCATAGACAAGTATCGTTCCAACAAAACACATCATTTCGCGCCGCTGTCACACCATTCAGTTGCATTTACGAATACAAATCCGCATTTAGCGTTAAAATCAAGCAAACAGGCAACAGAAAGGACTCCGTGTAAGTTGTATTCAAGCCTGTCTTACGTAACAGGTGGTAATTGGTAATTTGTGGACGGCATTATGCATGCAACGACCAACGTCGGGCGCAGGTTTGTTGCACAACGAACACCTCGTCTCTCACACCTAACTCACCAACATAATCATTTGCAAACAGACTTGCTAACACAAGCTGTCAAAACGTAGTGATTACTTGAAATTAAGATGGTTTTAACAGCAAATTGCTTGTAACTGAACCGATCGAGAAAAGTTGCAGGTATCATGTAATTACTCAAGCGTTAACAGTTGGTAATTTGTCGGTTTAAATTAAGAACTAAATGGTCAACAACCTATACTTGTTTATTTAAATAGTTTCGAGTGTTCATTCGTTGTAATTTGTAAGTCAATTATGAGCTGAGAATATTGGTTCTTGATTAGCGTCCATTGAAAGTCACTTAGTAAGTACAGCCACTTACTCGTAATGAAGGCAATTGGGGTGGACTAGATAAGGTAGACGAAGGACCTACCTAGTGACCACTGCCTGTCTACAATGGGCTGATAATTTCCGTATCTTTTTGACAAATAAAAATCGGCCACGAAGGGGTCGAAGGATACGAACCACAAGGCAAAAACCCAAAAAAAAAAACATGATTCATGTATGGTGACGTGCTTTTTTTATTATTGGTTGTTATAGCGGCAATATACGAAAATTTCAACTGTCTACCTATTATGGTTCATAAGATACAGCCCGCTGACAGACAGACGGACGGTCGGACTGACGAACGGACGAACAGCGGAGGCAATTTAAAATTAAATTGATACAAATAGAAAACAATGTCTTCAGTGGAAATCCTGTGAAGACGTTGCTTTCTATTTGTCTCAAATACCTACTCATCTTCCAATAAAAAAACAATTTAAGTACTTCAAACAAAGTTCACTGGATATCAAAAGTATTTAAGCACATGAAGCATCGAGATTATCGCTGTAAGTATATCATTCATGAGCGAACGTTCGATTGATTTCCGAGAAAAGCAAAACAGTGCATCTTGTTTTAGTTTCAGTTCTAGCAAAATATTTTCCATGTGTTCCACGAACATGACCTTCCATACAATATGTTTGTAAGTAGGTAATCATTCACATACAGCTGAACTTGGGTTTTCCATTTCCGGAACGGTTAAAGGGTTGATGCCATTTTTTGAGCTTCGAAGAAGGATAACTGTGCATTGCGGTTTGTTGTTCTAAGCAGATAGGAGGACGCTGTTTCACATCATTTATACATACCAGCACCCTAATTGCGTACCACACTATTGCTCTCAATTTGAATCATTTTGAATCATATTGCTAATCCATTGCTCCATATGTTCGAAAAGTGTGTCTGCTCAACAACGTAAATAAAGCAATTAATGTTGTTGAACTGTCAAAATGAAACCCATTGCTACTGATAGTGTGTTACGCAATTACCCTGCTGTTTGTTATTGAAAAACAATTTACAGGAATTAAATGCTTGAGCAGTAGTGGCGCCCGACTTACGAGTTGTAGGTCGTGAGTTCGAACCCAGGCGCTTTACTTTGCGTAAATAATTTCATCACTAATGCTCTCAAAACGGTGAAGGAAAACATGGAGAGGAAACCGAAATGTCCTAGACCAAAAAATCGAAGACAAGTGACATCTACCACCCCGCACTAGGCCCGCATTATATGCCATTCCCAGGGAGGCCTGTTTTTGAGCAGTGGGAACATTGTTGACAGCTTATGCTAGCTAGTTCCTAGTAATTATTCCTCGTTCGTACGGAATTTCTTCTTTGTTTAATTTCCTCCGAAGTGTTAGGAAAACGTTATAAATCTTGTGTACATCATGTAAAGCTCTGTGAATATCTGTGTCCTCCATTTCCTAGCATTAGTGAGTCATGTTGCGTTTCTGGATGCTGTTTATGAACACATCAAGTTTCCTGCACATGTCATGGAGAAAAAAAAGATGAAATGGAAATTGTTTCAAAAACGAAGTTAATGAACTTATTGCGTTCTCGAGCAATAGACAATCTTGTAAGACTCTTAACTTTTTTATTTCTCATTTATTTTATTTTATTTTTTGTCGAATAAGTACTAGGCTTTTGACTACTTTGCATAAGTATGTTTGTGTTATTTTATAATGTGCGTCTTTTTTATACCTACAGATTAAACGATTTTTCTTCGCAAAATAAATTAAGGAAAAAAAGTACCTATTCATTTTGACTCACGCAGGAAGATCACAAACTAAACTAAACATAATCATAAAGATATACAAAAAAAAAACAAAAGAAGCAATAAGCTTGTTACCAACATACCCTTTGTTTTCCTCTGCCTAGGAAAAAGCTTCAGGACGCTAGCTGCTGCCATTTTGTGGCTGAGGAACATATGTATCAATATTCTCCCGAGGTAGTTTGACTCACAATTATCTTCCCGCCCTCGCCCCAACTTTGCTTGGGGACCTCAACGGATTTTCCTTTCATTCATCTCTATTAGTTGAAATTATTAATAGGTATATTCCTATTGCAAAGACACCTTTATTTTTGATTCCAAATGTCAAAGGGCGGGCGTTTTGGGGGACTGTCTTTTGTAGTTTTGACGTTCGAAAAGTACTGATTCTCAGCCTAGTTTGAATAAATGACTTTTGATTTTGATTTTGACAACGGTTTCATTTAGGTACTGGTTTCTCAGTTTATTGAAACCCCAAAAAATACTTTTGACATTACGTTTTGTCGATTCTTTATTCCAACTCCAAATATGAAAATAATTGCGCTGTGGGATTTTCATAAGGTTTCGAGAACAATTACGCTTTCACAAAAGCCACAGAGCTTTCTCTGTGCCACCGATTATGACTACCTTCGCTTACTTTGCCTTATACAATTAGATACTGCTCTTTAAAATAAAATTGCTTGCGATTTCTGTTAAACACTGTTATTTGGTTTAACTAAACGCCAAAACACAAAGGATGCATGAGAAAAACGTGTAATTTACAACAGATTGTTTGCTTTGACAACAAACGTAAACGCAGAAGTTTATCTAAAAAGACACAAGTGACTAACCCGCGCCTGTGCGTGCGGTGCGTGCCTCAAACGTAAACATGAAAATTCTCAACAAAGTTTCCATAAACACGGTTATTAGGAGTTTGTATGGAGCTTACATAGTTTCAAGGCGAAGGTTAATTTTCATTGCTAATATTCTCCTGTAAGTAAATACAGCATGGTACAACAATGTCAGAATGTATTTACTTTAGCAACTCCGGGTATTGGGTCAATAACGGCCTACAGACAGATTAATCGTCTTCGGTTAACAGGCTCCCAATACAGCGTGAATTTAGTGAAATCACGTAATGATTTGTATTAAAAAAGTACATAATATTTTTTCAGCTTCATAAAATCAGTCGGCTTTTCGTCCTCCAATGCCATGAGAGTTTTTAGGCGGAAGTGTTGTAGTGAGTCATGAATTTATTAATACATACTCGTATGTAGACGATTTTTGATGACCTAAATGGGATATCGATAGAGCGTTCCTCTTTGCTAAAGGGAGCGTTTGATTTCCGCATAGAAACAATAAATTCGATTTGCAAGATCCCATTGTACACCTGGCAAGAACGCTTATATGAAGAAAATTCGACAAGCAATTCCGAGAAAACGGAGTCGCCGGGTCGATGTCTGACTAAGTTGGTTATTCCAATATAGATCTTTGATGAATAGTAGGTAATTGTAATTATGACGTACCAGCAATAAACTCGAAAGTACTGTTCTCCTTTAAAATGAAGTGTGAACCTCATGATATCACTACCAGCGACTAATTTGAACGTATTATCCTAATTAATACCTTTAATTAGCATGTTGAAATAACAGACTGTGCGTGTATGTTAAGACCGTCTGCAGGTACATGCCAACACCTACTCATGTGTATAATTTTACAATCTGCTAAAAGCCTTAGGTGTTTCTGTTTTGACAGGCTACTCTGTGTACATTAGGCGTTTGCGCGAGTCTACGAACTTAGGTAATAATTGGTATCCTCATCTAGCAGACTGCGGGGCGCTTAATGTTGTATTGTGCTCATTAGTTCGTGGTTTTAATTAACTTTTAGGACCCACAGTGTCGTGGCGTGAACCTGATAGACTCACATCATCATCAGCCAAAGGACTTCCACTGCTGGACTTCAAATGCAGAAGTTGTGTAGGATCGCCGAGAGCAAAATAAATTTACTGAAAGTTGTCCGTCAAAACCATGTTAATTTTACAAATCAGCGTTAAACGCATATGAAGTCAGTGTCCAAATCCATATTGTGTGGAAAAAGAAATCCAAAAACATTTATTTATCACTGTCATCGATTATAAAAATTAATATTTCATACAAGAAAATGAATCTATCAAAATTCATTCGATCATTGTTATCTCTGGGAGACAATGGGGCGTTGAAAAGTTTTGGCAGTGCGTTGAATTCTGGCCCACGCTGCATGCCATATTAAGCGGCTGTAGTTTGATGAAAGGTGCCGATAGACAGGCCGCGTGTTAGACCGTAGACTATAAGACATAGAACGAGTACCTAACCATCATTGATTAGCTCAGGTACGCACGGACGCGTTTTTCCTGCTGCGATTTTTTTTTCGCGCACTGGATTTTTAACGCCATATTTGGCATGTTAGCGCACCTTTATTCCAGGTTTTTTTATGCATGTCCATTAACTAAAACTTTATTCGCCAGTGGAGTTTAGCAGTCATATTTTATTCAGGAAGTCTGACGGCAGCTGTTATGCTTCAGAATAAAATGTTTTCACCTAAAATGCAAAGTGCGATTTCCGCAATTATAAAATACTAGCGACCCGCCCCGGCTTCGCACGGGTGCAATGGTGATCACTATCACTACATAGTATAAAACAAAGTCGCTTCCCGCTGTCTGTCTGTCTCTATGTATGCTTAGAACTTTAAAACTACGCAACGAATTTTGATGGGGTTTTTTTTAATAGATAGAGTGATTCAAGAGGAAGGTTTATATGTATATAATACATGCATAATATAGTACAGAAACACTGATAATTTTAGAGCCGTTATTTCTCTTAAAAAGTATAGGATAAAAAATGGTTATTGTGAGTTATCCCTAAGAGATAGACATATGCCATCGCGGACTTTTTTGTAGACCTTTTTAAGGTGTACAATACTGTAGTACATTATTTTGATCTATCTCGTAGGGTTAAGCCAGCGTTTGCAATGTAAGCGCAAAAAATGTGTTAATTTACGACATCACATTAGAAACCTCTAAAATGATCAGTGTTTCTCTACTATATTATGCATTTATTATACATATAAACCTTTCTCTTGACTTACTGTATCTATTAAAAAAAACCGCATCAAAATCCGTTGCGAAGTTTTAAAGATCTAAGCATACATAGGGACAGACAGCGGGAAGCGACTTTATTTTATACTATGTAGTGAAAAGTAATTTCCTGCAGTTTTATTTCATCATCAAGTGTTCATAGGTATCTACTGCAAAAACACCTCTGTCACCCCCTCCCTACATGGTCCTTAATGTGGACCTGACTAAGATTAAGCCACCAACAAAGCAATTAATGCAAGCAAGGACAGTGCCTTATTTAAAATTATGATATTTGGGTGGCATTTATTCAGCGCACGCACTTGCCTCCGCTGCAACTCAGCGCGTTATGGTTTATAGCCGCGCAAAGTAAAACATACGCGGAAGGATTTCAGACGTGAACGTTACCTAAACAAAACTAGAGCATCTAGTTTCATCTGAGAAAGCGTTCCATAAACAAAGTCAATTGGTCTAAACGAGTGAATTTTTATTCTGGGGCGATGAGATCATTGGGTGAATGGCCGGTGGCTGAGCGGTTTTTGTGGAAATGGGTCGCGGGGACTCCACCATGACATTGATGGGTCGGGATCGAGAGGCCAGCTAAGAAAGCAGTCACTTGTTTTATAATTGTACCTATCTCATATAAATAGGAGGAGGGACAGCGTCTGTGTTTATTTCTGCACGTTGTGTACTCGCATCTCAATATTTACTGTTCATATAACTGCCGGTCGATTCTGTAAAAATCTCACCGTGAAATCATAAGTGAAGTGAGCACTTAACTAATAGTGTTAATCCCTAGCGAATGACAGCTCACTCCACGCTCACTTCACCCAAGCTTTCACGGTGAGATGGTTACAGAATCGCACGGCTGGGTTGCATTATATGCCAAATCACTGGTATTTAAATTTGATAAAGTAAATAATCAAAACTATAACCATCAGCACAAATCTTATAATCAAACAATTTAGTTAATAAGAACAGCCTGAAAATATATATTTCAAAACCTAAAGCATCTGTTTTGTGTATAAATTCTTCGACGAAATGTTTTTACATAAGAACGGAAATTAAATGTAATAATTCTGACGGTGACAAGCAATTCACTCTGAAAATACGAGAGTGAGTTATAAATACATAAGTATTCTGTAGTAAAATTATTTTTATTATTCTTGTGGCGCCTAGACAGGGCTTGAAAATTTAAATACGTCCTAGATTTGCGATAAATATATTTTTATGTATCGACATATTATCTTTAGCAGACAAAAAAGAGCTTAGTTTCAAACAGTTAAACTACACCGTAAAAAAGTATTATTCATAAATCTTTAGACTAATACCTAAACGAGTGAATCATAAATCTTTAGACTAATACCTAAACCTTTTTATTTTAAAATATTTTCAGGGGGTTTTTACTGGAGACTGGTTACACAGACGCCTTTGTTTCAATTTGGTTAATTCAATTAGACAATCGAGTATAATTAGAGCAATTTGTGCTTTTCCAAGTCTTGACAGGTTGATTCATCATAACAAAGACTTGGAAACGTGCTGGAAGATTAATTACAAGATAAGTATGTTTGTTTATTCAGAGGAAAATAAAAACAACCTTCAGCTTTTCATAACATAAATCTCAGTAGTACATTTTAGTCTTCAAGGCGAGCATTTTCTGTAGCCAGTACATAAATCGGAACCCTTTCGTGCCTTGAAACTACTTTCGTTCGGTGGTTATTTAGATACCGAAAGAAAAAAAAAAGGAAAGAAAGAAAATACATTTATTTAGCACAGACTAAAAGACACACAGTACACTTGAGACATACATCAGATAAAAACTAGTAAAAATCAAATAAAAAAGTGTAAAGTCCCAAAAAGTAGTTAAGACGTTACACATCACATACCATCAGGCCTGTATCTGCTGGTAGGTTAGACAGAGGTGTACCTATGTACAGGAACATTTGCCATCATCCTACAATATAATAATACAATAATAATATAATATTCCATATTCCTATATGCCTATTGTCATCAACCGCGCACAAATCTAGACTACAGTCTGCTACTGAGAAACTCTAGGTGAATTCTCAGCCGTAGCACTTGCTGCCGACCCAACGAGGCAGGCTAGTGTACCCAAAAGTCTGACAATCGGTCTTAGGTACCTCAAGATATCACGTTTTTATCTAACTGGATTTTAGAAGGCAGATGGTGTGACGGATGGTTTACGCGGGGAGATAAGTAAGACCGCGTAAAGTGCCCACATAAAAAAAAGAGTATACTACTTTATAAAAATTCAACGAAAAGCGAAAGGGTGTAGGTAGGTTTATGGAAAGTAACAAAATGATTAAAATTAATGTTGAAATCGTTGTTCTATGTAAAATATTATTTATTTATTTATTTATTAATAGGTCAGCCTACAATTGTTTGCACATTTCATTTCTTAAAATTACACGATAATTATACATTTATAAGTGCAACAATCACTTACAGGCTAACACCACATGCACTATATAGGTTGACTGGTAATTAGTGACCGATACTTAAACACATGATTCTACTAATGACAACAAACAACTTTTACTATCGGACCAAATCCGAAATCGCGAAAAAAAATCAGCTGTTCCCTACGTTTATGTTCGTACAAGTCGTCAAAATGTAGGGAACAGCTGTTTTTTTTTTCGCGATTTCAGGTTTGGTCCCACAGTAAAAGTTGTTTGTTGTCATGAGTAGAATCATGTGTTTAAGTATCGGTCACTAATTACCAGTCACCCTATATATTTAGAGTACCTATACATTTTACTAAGCATGTATCTAGCAATTTAAAACACACAAAGACAGAAAGAAGAAAGAATTAAATTAATTTAAATAAAATAAAATAAAATATTACATTGATTGGGAATTGAATGACAAATAAATTAAATTAAACTAAGATTATATATTTAAGAAAACGGAACGTTACAACGTTACAATGGCTGGAAGCCAATCATATCAAAATTGGGAAATATTTGGATGAAACAGAGAAAGAACGAGTACGTAGCTATTTATTACGTGCTATTTTGTACGTGGTAGCTATTTGTTACATTTATTACTTGGCTACTGTTGCAGTGATTTCAGACCTTTCGGTTCAGTTTTCCTCACGAAGTTTTTTTTTGCGAAGCGTGTAATCAAAACTGCACTAACATGATGTAGTTTTTGTGACGCTCAAATGTATGATGTCAACTTGAATAGTGCGTATTTTTCCCTTATTCCTGAAATGACTAACTAGTTATGGGTTTTTAATTTCCATTAGTAATTATAACTAGACACTTTTTAAGAGTATAGTATAGGTACTCCCTGTAGGTATTATGATTTCAATTAGTAATTATAACTAGACAATTTTTAAGAGTATAGTATAAGTACTCCCTGTAGGTATTATGATTTCCATTAGTAATTATAATTAGACAATTTTTAAGAGTATAGTATAGGTACTCCCTGTAGGTATTATGATTTCCATTAGTAATTATAACTAGACAATTTTTAAGAGTATAGTATAGGTACTCCCTGCAGGTATTGTACATTTGGATAAGGACAGTAAAATAAATAAATTGGCGGTAAAATACATATATGATCATGTTGTATCCTGGGAATACCAGCATATGCGGTGCTGTACGTGATATTAATAAATATTCGCGATTATTAGGTGTTGAACAAGCATATCACGGAAGAGCAGACGAATGACAAAATAAACAGGTATACAATTACCCATTAATGTTGAATTTAAATTACTATTAGGTGTATGTATATTTTCAACAGATTATAAATCATCATCTGCCTAGACTTTTCCCAACTATGTTGGGGCCGGCTTCCATTCTAACCGGATGCAGCTGAATACCAGTATTTTACATGGACAACCCAGTATACTGGGTCGTGGACAACCATTCTTACCAAGGGGTTTCGTATTACCTATAGGTAATACGATACCCCTTGGTAAGACTGGTTAGCTTTGCTTAGTTTGGGACTAGATGGCGTTGTGTGAAAGTTGTGGAATATTATGATTACCTATTATTTTTTGATCAAGCATCACACCGGACAAACGCAGGTAAGCGTGCACCCCTTCAGCGACTCATGCAAATATACAATGAATATTTCATAGATGTTGATATATTTCTGCTAAATAAAAATGCTTTTCGAAGTAAAGTTATTAATGTACTAGAAAACTTGGACATATCTTGTGGTAACTGACTAGATTGTTAGTTTGTAACATTATAAAATGTTTCCTTGAATAATGGTAACTCGCTTACCAATGAGTCCTCATCATCATAGCATACCTTTTTGTTAACATGTGGAAAATGTTGTGGTTATTACATTGATTTTGTTTTAGATACCTTACTGATAAGTGTTATATGTAATGTAATATCGTTTTTTTTCCCAAATAAAATAAAATAAAATAAAATAAAATAAAAATTATTATTATTAATTGCATGCAGAAGATCTCATCTGTATGCAGTTGCAACCCTCATTGCATTCTCAACTGAGAATTCTAAGAGGGATCTGTGGTTTTACACGATGGGATAGAATAATAAATGAGTTTATAAAAGGAAGTCTGAAACTGGTACCGGTCACCGAAAAGTTGTGTAGAAATCTGCCGTGCGATTCTGTAACCATCTCACTGTGAAAGCTTGGGTGAAGTGAGCGTGGAGTGAGCTATCATTCGCTAGGGTTTAACACTATTAAGTGCTCACTTCACTTATGATTTCACGGTGAGAGTTTTACAGAATCGACCGGCTGTTGTCATTTGTGATGCGGACGAGTGAGGAAAGTGACGTAAGGAATGTTGTGATTATGAATGACTACCGAGATGACGACTGTGTTGACCCCTAAATAAATGGGCTTAAGGGCAAGAGAATGAAGACGAAGGCTAGTTTGTATGCATCGCCATCGCCAGTGCAGTCGGTACCCGTCTTACAAAAATCGTGAAAAACTATGCGTTTCTTTTCTAATTACAGATGTTTTATTTTATTAGATTGGTATAGCAAATACTAGATTGGCTATACATTCTTAGAAATCGGTATCCTCGTCTTTTATGAAATATGTAGGTACGTCATACTACATCTCAAAATTGATTGGACTGGTTCATTTTCTTGACATTTTCCGCTCTAATTAAAATCTAGAAATAAAATACACTGGGCCGCAAAGAAAGCGGGTCGGTTATAAAAAATGCGATAACTTTTAAAAAAATTGGGCAATCCTTTTAAAATAAAAACTAAATTAATGTTTATTTCATTACAAATATAGGAAGAAGTAAAACAAAACAGAAACAGAAAAAAAAACCATAAATAAAAACTAAAAGCGATTTTTAAAATTTTAACTTTGAAACCATTCGTGTTACTTTGTTCTTTTGTCTATAATAATAATAATTTATTTATTCAGACAACCATTGATCCATTACATTTACCTTTATGTTAAATTAAAAACTATGTTAGTACCTAATAACTAAGACAGACGTAATACAGTTTATTTATAATAATAATTATTTATTTAATGAAACAACAATGTTAACATTGAACGGTAGTAATCTGTAGGTACACTTGACTTATGCTAGTTAACAAATCAGGTAGGTGTTGTAACCAGCACCCTTACTAAGTTATAAAATAACTTTTATTAAGAGCAGTGCTACAAGCCCATAGGTATACAGTTCAGTTTCACAAAAGAATTGCAGGACAACGACACCACACACACCAGTGTGTTGTGTCGGTGCAGAATGTGTGTTATTTTCTTGGTGATAGGGCTTAGGGTGGGTTTTTATCAGAGAAAAGCAGGCGTTCTGTATCCAGGTAGTTATTCGCACTTGTAGAAAGTTTGTCACAGATTTCTTGATAATTATTTTCTTCTATTCTTATTTCATAAAGCTAGCTCCAATATTTTGGATGTTATTGAGGTTTGTGTTACCGACTCGCTTTCTTTGGGGCCCAATGTATTTGGATTTTTTGCTAAATTGATTGGTACATGGACAGTGCATATATTCATTTCATTTAAAAATATTTTAACGTTACTGTTACTGGGTAGTCTGTATAGCCTAGATAGATTTGTCGACCTAAAATATAAAGCCTAACACTTTATAGTACAACTACTTGAATATTAGAATCATCGACACGACGCAGAGGAACAGTACTGCTTTCCTGCTTAATTATATTATTTGTGTGTTGATGTTGTATTTATATTGAATTTATTCGTTTCAAGTATTTATTGATGTGTGATTTTGGATTTATTACCTATTGAATAATTTAAATACGGGTTATGTGGTACTTACCTGAAATAAATGAATGTTAATTTAAATTAATCATTATAAATATAGCCGATGACTCAAGGAGGAGTGGTGGTGGCCCAGTGGTAATAATGGCCCCAACTTACGACTTGTAGGTCGTGGGTTTGAAGTCAGGCAGGCGCTTCACTTCTGCTCTCGAAATGATGAAGGACACCGGCATGTCTAGAACCAAACATTCGAAGACATGTGATACACACCGCGCCACATGAATAAGACCAGAACATTTTTTTTGCTATTTAGGATATGAGACAAAATAAATATATAAGAATGATAATTATAAACGTCTTTAGCCACAAAAAGTTTAACTTTATACAATCGAACTTCTTAAATACTCGGTGATCACTTGACAATGTTGGTGGCAATTATGATGCGTCACTTGAATAAGACCATTGAATAAAACACAAAAACTTCAGTTAAGAATACTATTATTTAAAAAAAAAAAAAATTAGTAATGAAGGTTTTTCTCCTTCTGTGGAATTATATTAAAAATCCGAGATGGCATTGAGTCATAAAGACTTTTTATGTATTTAATCGGCAGTTTGCTCCAACACTTTTTTATACCCTTCTCGAGATCTTGCTTGTTGTTATATTGTTTGCCATTCTTATAAAGTTCACGTGACGGCCATCCCCACACATTTTCTATGATGTTAAAGTCAGGGGAAAGCGATGGCCAGTCAAGAACATCATCATGGTCTTATTCATGTGACGCGGTGTGTATCTACCAACCCGCACTGGGTCCGCGCGGTAGATTGCAACACACTCCCTCTCATAGAGAGAAGGCCTATGTGCCAACAGTGGGAACATTAGGTATGGGCTGATTATACTACTCGTATAAGAAGAATAATAATACTTTTGAAGACATAAGTTGATTGCTGACCAAAGCCAGCCATTTTATCCCCGGTGATGTTCACTTATTTACCGATCAAAACCAATCATCACCTGCCTAGCCTTTTCCCAACTATGTTGGGGTCGGCTTCCAGTCTAACCGGATGCAGCTAAATACCAGTATTTTACATGGAGCGACTGCCTATCTGACCTCCATAACCCAGTTACTGGGTAATACGATACCCCTAGGTAAGACTGGTTGTCAGACTTTCGGGCTTTTGACTACGCGTCACGACTGTCAAAGATCTACGAATGACAGCCGGGACCAACGGCTTAACGTGCTTTCCGAGGCACGGAGGGGTCTCGATATGTAAAGATGGTCACCCATCCACAGACCAACCGCGGCAAGTGTAGCTTAACCTGATCGATTGACCTGTGCGGCTGTTATTATTTAGCCACGGGCCCCTCCCCGAACAAAACCAATCGAAGAGAAGAAAAAAAAATGATTGCAGGAAACAACTATACCCAGGCAGCAGGATTAGAGTTAGCAAGAAGATAATTGCTACCTCAACTGAAAGCAAAAACTCAATGGAATCTAAAATAGAAATATCTCTACTTAAAAAGCATCCTTATTCTAAAAACCCGCACCGATTAAGTCTGATTGGTTTATTTTTTATTTTGATTAGTGCTCCATTTCTCGTCTGTCGACATGAGATCCCGTTGATAAATCGCGCGCCATCAATCTGACTGATTGGTGAAATTGATAGGCGCCGTCTGCTTCGCTAACAACTAGATGCACTGCGGTTGTGAACTGAAGAGAAACAGAAGCGCAACTGCGTAAGACTAGAAACGAAAAAGTTTACTTCAAACATTTTTCTCAATCGGCAAGCTAGTCTATAAATCTGTCACAGTCAGATTGGTTTGATTTTATTGATTGCTTGAGTGTGAAAGGCGTAGGAAGACAATTATGATAATTTTATGGCAAACGCAGTTTCTAATTAACCTACTGTAACTCTGAGAGAATGTTTAGCAAGCTAGATAGAGTGCAGCTTTAAAGAAAATGGCGAAAAGACAAACAGATCAACTAACGAAGAAATGGAGTTTAAAATTAGTAAGTTTCCCAGGGTGGGTGCCTGAGGATGGACGGCGCCGCACCGCCGAGGCCGGCCCGGGAAGAGGTGGCGAGACGACGTAGACGGGTACCGCAAGGGTTGTATCAAAGTGGCTCTAGAAAAGGTTGCCCGGAACGATTTGGGGAAGGCCTTTCCTCATCAGTGTAGGCTAATTAAAATAAAAAAGACTTCATGATGTAGATATCTTGAATTGTGAATAGTAAGTCTGGTTCTTCTGTAGCTCTCTGTACTGTGCTACGTCGTCGTTGAGAGGTCTGACTCATTGTGACCACGTGAGTGCCCCATTTGCCATGGAAATCATCTAGGATATTGCCTTTAGTCGCACTAACGTACAGAAAAAGTAGTATTTTCTAGACTTTTTGCGTGTTCTGTGTGTGGATGGTCTGATTTAGTCTGAGGCTAATTTAGTTTCGCTGCAAGAGTTGCAAAAATAAACGAAATGTTTCAACTATACAATCAGTAGAAATAAAGCATCAGCTTTGAGAAAATGCAAATGAGTTCGTATTTAAAAAAAATATTTTTCTTGCTTAATTTTTTGACGCTATTTTAACCGAAGAGTCTCTAGGTATTCTGGCGCCAACTGTTGCAGTTGTTCCAGTATACTGCTTGGCCTATATTTCAAGCGTACGAGTTAATCAACATGGCAAAAAAAAAAAAAAACAAAGGCAAAGGTTGTCTTTAAAAGATCGCTCTTAGCGATAAGACCGCCCATTGTGTCACCCTTTGTAAAATTTCTATATATTTATGTCTGTAATTTATATGGTGTACATAATAAAGAGTATTCTATTCTATTCTAAATATTTTAAGTAAGAAAACTAATTTCTCGGTTTCACCTAAATGCACTGTTTACTCGGCTCTGAGGATTGGCTGCAACTTGCGCCAAAATCTAGTACGTTTTTATATTAAAAGAATCACAAACACAAATAACCAACTGTCCACTACTCACAGCCATAATAATAGCATTTGACACAGTTTGTAAAACGTTGGCGTTCTCGGTTTATGAAAGTGGCGCCTGTTGCGTTCCGAATCTGTAAATCATATAATTTGGCATTGCGCCGGGCAAAGATTAGGGAGTAGAGCAATCGGCAGACTGCGACAAAAATGACTTTATGACACATTATGAAATATAAAAAAACCGGCCAAGTGCGTGTCGAACCACGAACAATGAAGGGTTCCGTAGTTGGAATGAATTTATCCCAAGAACAAACATTGTAGTTGAAAATCATGTTCTCCCATACATTGTAACTACAAATATAATAATAAGAATAATATTCCACAACTTTCACACAACGCTATCTAGTCCCAAACTAAGCAGAGCTTGTGCTATGAGTACTAGACAACTGATAAACATACATATATATTTCTAAATACATACATATTATAGATAAATTACACCCAGACAAAGAACAAAAATGATCGTGCTCATCACACAAACATTTGTCTTGGGTGGGAATCGAACCCACGACCTTGCGTATAGCAGTCAGGGCCACTGACCACTAGACCAACAGGTCTGCAAATGTAAGTTGGTCGACTATTACTCGTAAACTTGTAAAGCCTACTTAGGTGTGATAGTTTCCTTTTCACTTCGTTATATATACTACTACCGTGAATTTTTTCACATATCCAGTAACAACAATTTAGCTGGCAGGGGTGGGGGGACACTTGACTCTAACAAAAATTAGCAATTTAAAGCTTAATATTTCACAAACGGATCTCTGAATCGAAAAATTGTTTCCACAAACCCGCAATATTTTAAAAGAACTATCCAGAGATACTCCACACTATGGGGTAGACGAAAAAAAAAAAACATCCCCACTTTACATGTACAGGAGATACCCTAAAATTTTATTTTTCCATGATTTTATTTTACTACTTTGTTGGCGTGATTAATATGAATATCCACGCCAAATTATAGCTTTCTAGTACTAAGAGTGGCTGAGCTAAGCTGCGGACGGACGGAACGACGTACATGGCGAAACTGTAAGGATTCCCTCTTGACTACGAAACCCTAAAAAGTTGAATCACGGTAGGTAAGCGGTGTCTTCAGGAAACATATATCTACTTGTATAAGTAAAATGATTGGTAAACATTAAAGCTAAATGAACATTAAATAGAACACATCATAACGTGTCCTAGATTTGGTGTAACATATTGCGAACTACCGGATGTAAGTAAACCGCATCCCGGGATTAATGTCTGGTAGATGTACCTACTAAAGTGAATGAACTGCCCATTGATCTTATTCACAGTACTTATAAAACATTCACGCGCGGCTAGACATATTCTGGCCTATCTCGAGAGCCTGTTTTTTTAACCATTTCCACATGCTTCCTATTTTATTTCAGGAGGGTCCGTTTTCGAACTAAAATGAACCATGTAGGCGGTTGCAAAAGTTGCGCCTACTCGCATGTTTACAAAACAATAGAGGTGAATGAATTTGCAGTGTGTATCGTAAACATGTTCAGAATTACAACTATTTTGGAACATGTTCACAGTGTACGATCTGCTTTTATTACGAGTAGAGACTAATACTGTTTATTAGTCTCGTAATAAAAGCAGATCGTACACTGCGAACATGTTCCAAAATAGTTAGTATAGTTCCAGACGGCTTAGATACTAGGATGAAACGTTAGAGCGAAATTAGCGGTGCAATAACCGACGGGCATATTTCAAGCACTTTACGTTGACATGAGACATATCGTGCCAGAACGTATAATTTTTCATAGTAACGGATATCTTGTTCATTGTTTTAATAGACTTATGTCGCGGAAGTAACGTAGTAGAATTTAGGTGATGATGATAAAAAACTTGCGCCACATATGGCGGAAGTTTTTTTAGGCGAGATTTTTATAATGGTTCTAATTGAACTGTGTATTCTTTTCTTTTGTCTGTAACTGAATATATGGGATACATTTACCTACATATAACACTTAGCAATTAAATCAAAACTAAGTCATAAGGAAAAATCGTAATTTTTACTTGCCAGATCGCAACTAGATGCCAAAATGAAATCTGTTACAAACGCGACGACATTAGAAGTAACTATAAATTAATGCAGTGGTCCAACTGTCCGATGAAATATCTGAAGTTTTTCTTTCGTTTCTCTTTGATTTTAATCATTTGTTTTTCAATGTGACAACTTAATCTGTTCAAATGGCCATTACGCGTAATAGTCTGAAAAGGCCAATGAAAACATTCATTTTGGTTATTCAACTTTACAAATGTTGGGTATATTTTAAATATGAACAATAATGTCGCGAGTCGGGATTATTTCTGGAGTTACTAACGGGCACTGGGTTTGTTTAAGATATCTTGTTTGAAGTGGCTCGTGGATGCCAAATGGGTGCGATGTTATGACAGACAATCGGCTCCGCAAACGACCGAGCCGCTTCCAGACACCACAGAACATCATAGAACTTCGTAAATAATTAAATATACTTGTTACGACGACTGTTACTTCAAATTATTTGACGGTTCGATTCAAGTTCTCTAATATAATTAAAGTCTGGATTTAACTACATCGTAAGTATATCAAATTATGCAATATTGAGTCTATTAATTATGTTCTAGCATACATTATTAACACATAAGGGGGGGATTATAAGGTATTAGGAGTACGTGGTGTGGCACGAGCGACATGTTGATACGATCACTGACAAGGAGTGAATGCTATTGTACCGCAGAGGTGACAATTGATATTATCTGACAACTGGTTGATGGCTGAACGGGACCACACACCTCCGAGTTGTGCTTTAAAAATACAGTTACAGAATATGGTACTGAATATATAGGTACTGCAGTTTTTTCTTATCCTTGTTAGGTTCGTCTGAATTATTTATTTATTATTTATTTGATACTTCAAGCGCATAAATGTACAGAGGCGGACTTAATGCCATAGGAATTTTCTACCAGTCAACCTTTGGGTGATGCAGAAACAGTAGTAGGTGCAATCATGAAAATTGAGGAATAAATATTAATTCTTTATTAAAACCATTTCATTTTGCTTGAACTCTTTCTATGAATTAGGAAGCCAACGTTAAACAAATATCAAGATCTCAGTGTCTAGATAGACTTGATTGACAAGCTAGTTGGTAAGTATTAAAATTAGTGTTCAATCTAAATTCTAACCAACGGCCTTTTACCGTACGTATCGTTTTAATTGTAAATACTAAAACGTTGTTAGTTTTGGACAAGTTCCTGATTCTATGTGAAACTCGATTGAAGGAATTTGGTTAAACTGCATTGTTCTTAGATGAATTAACACTATGAGTAGTCTGATAATAATTTTGTCCTTTGTCCGAATTCACAGTGCTAAAATTTTACTAGGCATTGCTTTCTATTTAATGCTGGAATTCCATTCCTTCGAGTGTAAAACTATTCTAATAAATTCATGTCAACTAGGTTCTCATGCAATTCCAAAGGATTAGAAATATTTTAATGACTGCCACGGGTAAATGACTAACACCTACTTTTATATGTACTCATTACAAGACCCAAGGAGCGTATTAATTACGGCTAAGTAGCTTCCTAACTCACGAGCAAAATATAAAGTAGATGTTAGTTCATTGACAAGAAATAAATACCCGTTTCTTAACGTATATTTAGACACAGACATTTTCTATAGTGGCAAATTACGAGTTTCGATACAGTAACATTTCAACGCTTTAATCTCTATGTCTGCAAAGCATTCGCGAAATCTTTGGACATGTACAGGAAAATTTATTCCAAACATTTGTTTATATGGAGCCAACAGTTTTTATTTATTGCAACACCACATTAAATTTTATCTTCGCGTAGTAAAAGTGAAATATGTTACATTAGTTTAGCCATGTTTACCTTTGATGAAGGGCCGGGCAGAAGACCGGGGATCGGTGGCGCCGCGTACGCAGGGGCCCTAATCCTTACAAGTGTTACCGATAAATCAGTCGCAATGGTGATTGGTGACATCATCGTCTGCTCGACCTTCCAACTAATACTCTCATACATTTTCATGGTGTACAGACACATGTAGGTCGAGATGCCTTCAGTAATTGCTAATGGGTTTATGAAAATTTACGTACAGTATTTTGGTAACGAGTTCTGTGTCGTAAAGTACAGATATTAGATTGCCCTAATCAATTGATTTAGGACGCAATTGTGTTTGTACGAGTATTACAGAACAAAATGTACAAATCAGTACAAATCACTTTTACGTTGACATTGTTTGCATACGTTACCCTCAATTATCTCGTGGAGAGTGGTAAGTGGTAGTAATGATTTTATTTGGGACGTAAAGATATTGTCTTTCTTAAAAAAACTAATTAGGTAAGATTATTTTCGGGCCAAAATAGACGGGAGCGTAATTACGATTGAGGTACCCTTTTTGCAAAATACCTACGTATCGAAGTCATGACCTCTAAAGTGACACTTCTAAAGTCATAACAACATTTTTTGTTAGTAACTATTGTCAAACCTCGTTAATTCTTAATATTCTTATTTAGATTCTCATTGTTGTTATACAGTCATAATAATGTATGAATACGGTAACTCATTATAATAAGAGGGTTGCAAGTGTACTCGAAAAGTCAGAACTTTGCGCTGATTTTAACCAGGATAGTTAAAGATTGTACTATACGTTTACCGTTATCGTACTTCTTAGTATTACTGGATGCATTTGTAAGTTAACTTCAGGGGTAAGGCTCGCGTCACAATGCATGAGAACGAAGACGCCGGTAACCGGGGGGCGTAGACGCACTTCGTTGTAGTTAGCCGAAAGTAGGTGGAAAATCGCGCAGACGCAGCCGTTCGATATTTAAAATTGGAAGAGTTTGAGATCGACAGCAATCGGGCGCGCGCGCGCAGTCAGTGGCCCGCAAGTCGCCGCGACGCGCGCTCCGCTCTCCGAGCCGCTCGATCCCTCCACGCACCCGACTCATTTTCCGAACGCACTTAACTCACAACTCTATCACAGATGCGAACGAAAATACCGATTTATTGAATTAAAATAAAGAGGATTATTTTATAAAAATCGTCTCTAATAGAGGACTCGAATTTAAAATAATAAAACACGTGTTTAAATATAGTTGGCGCGAATAGAATACGTTGTTTCTGATCCACGTTTTTCACATCGAGTGAATAAATAATTGGCGGGTGACGACGTCGCGATAAATTTCACTTTTTACCGACAAGGACCCTCGCGTCTACGGACTGTCTATACTCAATGGAACGGAGATTGTACCTTTAATCCAAGTGAGTATTCACCCTTATTTTACTCTCGCATATCATTATAATTTATTATGTTCATATTTTTAATGATAAATATTTTTTATTATATATAGACAGATAGAAGTTTATGTTAAGAATCAAGAAAATCTGATAGCCGATAATCATGATTATAATAATAAATATTATTGTCTCGTTAGTGATTTTCGTTTTTATGACTGTATGTGGGATTTTTGCCATTTAAATTGGAAATGTTTTACTAAAAAAATGTGCCTGAGAAGATGTTTCGGTAGGTAGGTGATGAAATATTATATAGGATGAAATATTCTAATTTTCAAAATGCATGAAAACGAACTGTAATCCCTGACGTAGCAACACAGTCGCTGAGCCAACGGGTCTGCAAATATTGTGTAACGCGTTTAATATTTGTACGAAGGCATTATCTATTGAGCAGAGGCATTAGATAATCGGAATAGGACGGCCATTTAATTGACCATAAGTGCTTTCTATTTGCCCAAGTAGGTACTCGATATGTACAATCAAAATACACGACCAGACATTATTTCATATCATCTGAACAAACTTTTGTTATCACATAGTACCATATTCCTATTGTACACGTATTCTTATTCATTATTTCACAAAGCATCCACTGTTTTTCTTAATTTTCAACATATATATGCATACATCAGCCGTGATAACGACTTGAAAAATTTACATTAAAGTAAAATAAAAGTTTAAATTGCGTTAATATAATGAATTGGATATTCGAAAAGTAGTCACAAGAGGTGTTGGCGAATACTCACAATTGTTATTAGGTGTAGAATGAATTGAGTGTAATTCAACTAATTGTTTTGTCATACATATACGTGTACGCACTATCAATAAACGCGACACTACCAATGAACTAATTTAAATTGAAACAATATATTTTAAGATCCATTAGATACTAGTTCTAAGTCAGTGGACGGACGACCTAAGTTGATAAAAATAAATTATGCGTATTTGAAGTGATCAATTTTTTTTTTATCGTACAGGTGCATGACCCCTGACATTTGACACAGACAGAGTGACTTCGCGTAATAATGTCCAAGTATGAATGAAACCGTTGTCTTGCAGTAGTTTTACAATTTTACTGATTTGTTGTTCTGTCTGGTCGTGCGCGTTGTCGGTTGTCTGGTTTTTTATGAATTCAAGTGTTATTTATATTATAACTATGTATTTCATTAAATTAATAATGCTTTCCTTTTACCTTTGCTCTTTATTTTTATATGAAACAAAGCGTGTTTTATTTTCGTATCGTGCGCTTGCAGACAAGCTTCAGTCAAAGAATTTATCAAATTGTTAAGGTTGAGTGATTTTTACGAGTGTTCATATTTAAGTAGAGAGATAACTAAATAGCAACTCTGACAGGTGAATGAACAGTATTTCACATGTGCTAATTTTCACCTCTGTCATTGGTTAGCGGTATTGTTTTCCACCATTACTGAAAGAGACCTTGTGGAGCGACTTGTTAATTGCTTGGCATTTGCAAATATGACGTTAATACACTGCGATACTGAAAAAAAAAAAAACTTTTTTGTTTGTGCACGCAGTTTAAAGACGTCATCTGTAATAAAACTTATTTACATTTCTTTCGATGTCAATTATGTTAATATTGGGAACTTCAATCTTAAATTCAAATTTGATGTCTTTATCAATTGGCTAAATAGTTTTTGGTGCCCAGCATGTGTGGTCTGGTCGCCAAATATTTTGTATTATTAGTCTGTGAATCTGTCTTGGTCCTATTGGTCCAACACTCAGCGAGCCATTTAATGCTGTCAGGTCTTGGCCACCTCGCAGCAGTTTGTATCAATTAAATCGTCGTTGTTAATTTTCGCGTTAGGCTCGTGGGTCGTGAGAACGACATCGATCCGAGGGTGGCGCGGTCAATGTTGTGGTGACGAAGCCTAAGTAATTGTGCTAAGATAGATAAAACTCATTATTTCATTAAGTTGAATTGATTGTGTATTTTTTGTCTGGTGTTTGTGACTTGTTCGAGAAACGTGACGGAGCCCAGTGAGCCTGCATCGATTTTGTTGTTTTTTATCTTAGGTTTCGGCTCGAGTAATGTTTTTGCTTAAAAATGTTTTCAAGAATCATAAAAAGAAATCATTTAGCTTAATGCATTGTTTATAATATTATTAGATTTGTACAAACATGTCTTGAAACAGATGTTGCTTTCTTCAAATCAAAATAAAATGTAAAGTGCTTGTGATTGATGCTAAAAGTGTGCCTCAACAAATCAAACCTGCTTTTACGAGTACATACACGTCCTCTGCTGTAGGTCATAGACTTTTAAGCGAATCTAAGTGATGAATGAAGTATAAATCCTTCATAAATATCAGTCAGCTACAAATGCAATGGTACATCAAAAATGGCGGCTAGAGTTTACATTAACCCGGCGGCACTCGCTACTGGGTAAAAAATACCACAGAGTACAACTACACTAGCACTGTCGATTTATAATTTTTGATCTCAATTTTACGTGATACCTAAGAAAAAAAATTTTTTGTTGATTTTTCTAAGACTATGAAGAATTTTTGTTTTTAATTTTGCGTTCTTTTTTAAGATAAGCTATAATTTGAAATAAATAATAATTCAAACTTTCAATTTTCTTTTATTTATTAGACATTAGTATTGATAAACTAAATACGCCATTAAAGTCTGTAAAGCTAACTTATTTTCCAAGATAATGTCATTTAAATCATGTGGTATTTTTTACCCGGTAGCGAGTATTCGTGCATGTAAACACCTAGCGAGTACCGCCGGGTTAAGACCGCAAGAGCATGTTTTGATTGTATGAAAATCCATGCGGCGTTGACTGAGATCTATCGTGCGGCGATATGGTAATAATTCTTATTTAGAATATTCGAATATTCGAATTTAGAAATGATTTTACTAATGTAAATCTCACCGTGATAACTAAGGTGAAGTGAGCTTAGAGTGAGCTGTGAGTCATGCTGATGCTAGCATCAGCATGACTCGCAGGGATTGACACTATTGACGACTCACTCCACGCTCACTTCACCCAAATTTTCACGGTGAGATGGTTACAGAATCGCACGGCTGGTATAGTTTTGTGCGTGGTTTCATATCTCCGAGCGCACCCCAGCAACCGACGCGGACGCAGCGATAAAAGCGCCGGCTGGATTACGTCAATGAAATGGGTTAAATGGACTGAAGCAATAAAAGTAGCCCTCGCCGTGAACTCGTGGATCCGCGGCCTCTGCAGCCCGATGAAGGCCACGAAACATCAGAACACTCTTTGTAAATATTGACCATTGCGTATCTCACTTTCTTAGTTTTTTTTTTGTCCATTTCGACGCTTCCAATTTGAATAACGCTTCTGGTTTAAACCGTCTTCTTCTTTTCTCGTCATAATAAGACATACATAGTTAAAAAAAATGCCTGTCAGAAAGTTCATGTTATGTTACTATACTTAGTCATTTCTAACATATGTATTTTACGCTATATCTTCCTCAAATGTAGGTAAGGTTAAAAATCAAACAAAGCTTCATCTGACCGTTTATGAATGCAATTTCGTAATAGCTTGTATGAATAAAAATATGCAGTATATGGGACCGTAAAGTGGGTTTCGGGGCTCGTGTAAATTAAAAGTTGAGCTGGCTGTGGAATTGACACACTATAGATTACCTGCGTGCGATTTGCGGAATACCGATACAGAACTTCAATTATGGCCGGAACATTATGTATTTATTTTATGATTTCGCACATTTGTTTTGTGATAAATATGAAAGATCGTGAACTGTGAAGACTTAAATGTCTTGCAACAAGGCGAACGGTAAATAAATATTAGATAGTGAGACTACACAGAACATCTAACTTTTCGAGTTAGATTTTGAGAAAAAAAAATATTTTAATTTTTCTTCTATTCATATTTTATTGGAAAGTAGGTGAAGCACATTGTATACAGACTTCTTAATAGTTTGCAGTTTTGCGCAATTAGAGAATCAAACATGCATGTCAGCAAATCGTCCGACTCGTTCAGCAAACAAGATTTTTTGGCACAACCACTTTTATTTTACCTTGTAGTATCACAAGATGTGATGAATAGTGAAAAAAATGAATAAATATTTCATCAAAGTGCTAAAAAATGTAAATCGCTTCATTTAGAAATCGAACGCGGCCTCCAGTAATGAACCGGGGCTTCGTATTGAATGGTAATGATAACAGCGGTCGTTGAACGAAACCGTGAACTTGGCTTTGGCCTTCGTGCCTCGAACCATCTTATTGTAAAGGTACAAGTCTACAAGGCATTGTTACGTCACCGTTTTTGGTTCTAAAATATAAGTGCGCCATGTAGAAGATTTGTTGCGGGTACGCACCGAGGCGGGACTCGGGGCAGCTCGGGTCGGCTCGGGTCGGCTCGGGTCGTGCTCGCAAGTTGTCTCACGGCGGGAGTGTAATTAGTTAATAGTTCAACGGCATACCGTCGAGTACCTAATAAGCTATGCAATCGGATTTGTACATTTTGTTCGTACGTAGAGTAGATAGTTTCAATTAAAATTGTTTGGAGGTCGACGAAAACTGAGCAAAAATTGTCATAGGGTAATTGTCATAGAGTCAAAAATTGTCATATCCACACAAATTCAGTTCAATACCTAGGTTCCGTAATCTCTCTTAGTAGCTATAGGGTATTCCGTTTCAATGAGTATAACCTAAGATAGGCTAGGTATGAGTGAAGGCTTTTATTTAACTCTTTATGTACAAGTATACAGGGTGTAACGGAAAGGGGGTATCAACCCTGAAGGAGGTGAATGTGCTCATGAAACTCAACAACTTTCCCCAAAGAACATAAGTCGAAATATGAAAAAAAAATTTGGCCCTCCCTTACAAAACTGACTACCAGCTGATTGATTTACAATGGGAGGGCCAAATTTTTTTTTCATATTTCGACCTATGTTCTTTGGGGAAAGTTGTTGAGTTTCATGAGCACATTCACCTCCTTCAGGGTTGATACCCCCTTTCCGTTACACCCTGTATAAAAAGGAGGCCAAATAATCAAAGGGCATCAAAAAATTCGTCCGTATCGCTGTCAATAGGAAACGTGCCCAAAAGGCTGGCAGCATTACCACGTTGTATGGCAATGCTGATTCTTTGGCCAAAAAATAGGCCAGCCCTCTGGCTAGGTATTAATTTATTTCGATTTCGCAGCAAAGATAATATTTTTCTTTTGCTTTTCTTAGACAAACCTGAATACTTATTCTAATTTTACAGGAAAATATGTATGTAGATTTTAAGATAATATATTAATTTATAAAGAGTTAATAATGTTAGGATTTTAGGTTTTACTATTTTGCAATGAATGTACTGGCTTTTCCTAAACACTATTTCGTTACCGAGTCAAAACGCGTTTCCTGTTCCGATCGTAAATGAAAAAATCTAAACAGCTCTAAAAAAATGTCAAATTCAACTGTAATCCTATACCGTAGCCTCGTCACAACGGAAGAGAACCATCCATCGTCACCCTCATTTATTATCGTCACTGTTCATAGCAGTCACGACAGTTAGGTCTAGCCTTCCCGGGTTCTAAGCTAATTACCTAGTACACGTGACACGATTATAATGGCTGATGCTGTTTTTAAAAACTTCGTTTGTTTTTAAGCTCAGTATGTGAAAGCTGCCGCAGGCAGGCGCAATACGACTCTAGTAAAACAATTTCCATGAAGTTTTCATAGAAATTGTTCTAGAAGAGTCGCGCTGCGCTTGTTTGCGGGGGCCTTAAAGCAACAACTAGGCAAGTAATCACTATCTTCAGGAAGTGGTAGTACTCATTGATAAGCTTGGAAAGGAGGAGGAAGAGTAATGAATCACTAGTACAGTCATACACAAAGTAGTTATATGGTGTTTGTTTTGATTACCATTTGACGATACCCGTTAATCATCACGTGACAAACTTAACGTCAGGAATGTCTAGGTGAAAATCTATACACATTATGATAAAATAGTAACGAAGATTTTTTGTCCGTTTGTCTGTTTGTCTGGATGTATGTATGTTCCGGATTGGCGAGGAACAGAACGAACGAACGGACGGCTGAATTGATTTGGATGAAATTTGGCACACAGATATTTTTAACCTGGGGATATTTTTAACACATAGGGTACTTTTAATCCCGGTATTATGTTCCCGTGGGATATTTTCCGTCACACGCGCGAGTTATCCACAGTCAACTATAAAAAAGAAATAAAGCTTACAAAGAGTTTAATTTCGGCATTAGTTACGGCTCTACTTTCAACTTTTAACTCGTCCCAAATGACATAACTTCTTCTAAAATTCCAAAAACACGCGATTCATGCCAAATCTGATTCGTACCCACGACGCAACTATGTTGGTCTATATTGGGGTCGTACGTGATTATATCCGAAACTCTGAACCAGTTCTATACTAAATCTGCTGGGACCCGTATAACTGACCTCAATAGCTTTAATTATTTAGAACCATTAAACCTCTAATGTATTTCGGTCGTCCTATATTGGTTGAAGACATAAATAGCGCATATGTATCGTGTGACTGGAACATGAATTTCCTCAAACATAGTCTTGTAAAGTTGTGTATAGGTAGGTTGGCACATTGGCCTAATTTTGATAGTTCAATAAAACATTTCCCCGACCAGTTTCCCTGAACTTGCACGCGGTCGTACTCATGCGGACCGCCGACCGAAAATAGATTGCGGATTCATGAGTCGAACAACTAAATTATACGTTACGGAGGAGGTATTATACAGTATATTTTATTGCCTGATTTTTTTTTCGTATAAAACTAAAACGGTATTTTGCTGATCCTTATGTCACTGTCATTATCACTTAGACTCAGGTATTCAATGTATCGACAGCAGAGGGGCAATTCTCATAATTTTAAGAACGGTCACAGTCTGATCTCAGTCTAAATCTGTCAAAAATACATCTAATTTCCTTATATTTATGACAAGTTGATATTGATTGTCGCTGAAATGAGATTGCGACTAGATTTTTACTGTTTTTAATTACGGGAATATTGACCTTCAGGAATACCAATAAATTTTTCTATCGTAGGATTGTCCCTGTTTAACTTCCAGCAGTGCGATTCTGTAACCATCTCACCGTGAAAACTTAAGTGAAGTGAGCGTGAAGTGTCATCCCATCGTCAGTGTCATCCCACCTGATACTAGGGATTAATCATGCATACATTTACAATCATAATAGAGATTTTAATAATATTTTTTTATGCCAATTGATTTATTGATTCTATTGATTTATTTATTATTTATTTATTATTATTTATTTATTTATATTTATTCATTCTATTCCATTCTATTGATCATTTCATATAATTTCAAAGCTACTAGCTACTAGCTAGCTACTAGCTATTTTAGTTGCCAAAGCATTACTATTTTGTGGGGTTTTAAAATAAAATATCAAAACAGAACCTTAGTCAGAATCTCAATGTTATTATAATTTTTTTTCCTAGACTAGTCCTTATACAGCGTCGTTTTGGCAACTAAAATACTAGCTTTGGAATTATATAAAATTATCAATAGAATTTGCATAAAAAATATTACTAAATTTTTATCATGAATGTAAATGTTTGATTCGTCAATCCCTAGCATCAGTGGGATGACACTGACAGCTCACTCCACGCAAGTTTTCACGGTGAGATTTTTACAGAATCGACATGCAGGAAGAAAATCTAAATAAACACGCCTGATTCTCTGTGAAGGGTTACGCAGAGGTCATTTCGCAAATTATTTTTAAGTCCCATCTAATAGGGGGCGAGCCTACTGCCATCTACCGGGCAAAAATCCAGACTCCGGGCTGCTACTGAGAATTTCCAGATGCAAAAACCCAATAACACTTTTCCCGACCCAGGAATCGAGTCCAGGAACTCATGGTCAGTAGTAACGCTTGCGACCACTATACTAACGAGGCAGTAGAACAAATATATTTACAACTAGCATCCGCCCGCCACTTCGTGTGTATAGAATTCGGAATTCCCGCCGTTTAAATCCTATTACCCGTTTTCCCGTAGGAACGAAGCATTTTCCCGCGGTAAAAAGTAGCTCATGTTCATCAGGGATAATGTCGGCTTCTAATGGTAAAACAATTTTTCAAATCGGTCCCGTAGTTTCGGAGCCTATTCAATACAAACAAACAATAAAATCTTTCCTCTTTACAATATTAGTATAGATAAAATGCCGCATCCATTGCGCGAGCTATCTTCGCACCTAGTAAGTAGGTGTAACGAGTCGTTCGATTTTTATTTTGGCCGGGAGCCTCGGCACGCGGGCTATGCCGTTAAAACTTTACTACTGGACGTATGCAACACCGCAAATGTTGTTCTTTGCTTATTTAGGGAGAAAACGGGATAGACAAATATTTTGGTCATCTGTTGCCATGTGCTAAGTACTTATGACGATGTAACTCGTCATTAAAATGATCTAATACTCGTAGTTAAGAGTTTCTGGAAATTGTTGATAACAAGAGCTTCAATAAACGTTAGTTTGCATGATGCTAAGGTAAATAAAGCTATGAATAATGCTGATGGCAGATAACAGTCTTATTTAATTATATTATCTGCATAACGGAAATCATACATTTAACCTACTTTGCCAATTCTTAGGATGATCATCGTGATAAAGTCAAATTTTCAAGTGCGTTCCAGACGGTAGGTCATCATCATCATCTGCATAGCCTTTTCCCAACTATGTCGGGGTCGGCTTCCAGTCTAACCGGATGCAGTTGAATACCAGTATTTTGCATGGAGCGACTGCCTATCTGACCTCCACAACCCAGTTAATGGATCATACGTAACGATACCCCTTGGTAAGACTGGTTGTCGGACTTTCGGGCTACTGACGACCCGTAACGACTGTCAAAGATCCACGAATGACAGCCGGGACCAAGGGCTTAACGTCCTTTCCGAGGCACGTAAGGGTCTTGGTATATGAAGATGGTCACCCATCCATGGACCAACCGCGGTAAGCGTAGCTTAACCTGATCAATCGACTAGTGCGGCTGTTATTACTTAGCCACAAGCCCCTCAGACGGTAGGTATTAAATAAATTATATTTACATGAATTTTTCAGGTCGGCAGTCGATATGTCTGACAGCACTTGCGTCAATGGTTTATCAAAACCATCTAAGATCAATAAAATTGCACTTTACTACCAGGACGTGCGATTGCACTAAATTTGGGAATGCTCTCACTCTTCAGATAGTTGCCAAGAGACAATTGCCCAAAAAGCGTGATAAAACCGAGTGATATAATTTGATAATTTCGGAGTTATCGTAATCGCACCTGATAACGAAGGCTAACTTTCAGTTGCATACAAACCTCGTACTGACTAACATACGAGTCAACATATATAAGATAGATAAGCGTTAATTCTCGATGCCTATACCTAATAACAATCGTTTTGGTTTTCAAAGCTAATATTGTAATAATCTATTTCGTTATTCCGTAATTCGTTTACTAATTCTATATTAGGATGTTACTCTGCTACGCCACGGTAACGCTACGGAAACGCTACAAAATCGCTAAAGAGATCCGCTACGGAAATACTTGAATCGTGCTACGTAATCTGCGAAATCGCTACGAGACCGCTATGGAAACGCTACGAAATCGCTACAGAAATTCGCTACGAAAACACTTAGGAATCGTCCTAAGGAATCGCTACGAAAACGCTACGGAATCGCTACGCTTAGCAAAGTAAACACACAATCACTACATTGAGAACTCGTACGGATTAAGTGGAACTTTGTATTTAATTTCAAAGCAATACATAAAGACGGTCGAGCCTACTTTCAAACTACATACATGTAATTACAAGTTTTGTGATTGATTTATAAACTTAGAGCGAATTCTAATTTAATTTTCTTAGCCAAATGAAGCTACATTCACTCTTCCTTCTTCGTTCAGTCTATCTCTCTGTGGAATGCGCTCCTCCAGGAAATCAGGGTGGCAACCAACCGATTATCCTTTAAAGTTAAGGTTCGCGAGCACATTCGCAAGAAGCTGGCAGTATCATCATAACGTTAATATTTTCTCATTGTTTGTCTTATTTCTTTTTAGTATATTCATGTATTTATGTGTTTTTATTTGTGCTTATATTTATATGTAATTAGGTATATATTATATTTATAGTTTTAATAGGTTTATGCGTATCTTTATATTTAAAATATTTATTCCTCATTTTTAAAGATTGCACCTACTACTGTTTGTCTCTGCATCACCCAAAGGTTGACTGGTAGAAAATGCCTATGGCATTAAGTCCGCCTCTGTAGATTTATGTGCTTGAAGTATTAAAAGAAATAAATAAACTTCATTAACTTTCATAAAAGTTTAAGGAACTTTGTATTAATTAAGGTCAATAGAAAAGCGACGGCTGTAGGCGTTCATACGCGAGAGTTCCGCGCCTACGACACAACAGTTACCTATTTTACTTCGTAGGCTTAAAATAGATCCATCAGTATCTGGTTTCGTTACTGTTTATCATTATTCTAATAAAACTTCTAATAATTATACGATATGACATGAGACGCGAGATAAAAGTGGCGCCATCATATATTTTCCTTTTGATTTTAACATAACGTTTATTCAAACAGAGTAAAGTTTATCCATAGGTCTTAGATATGAACTAATTAATACGAGTACCTAATTATTAAAATTTTGTAATAATTAGTTACATTATTATCGACATAAAAGTATTTTTTTATGACTATTGGAGAGCGACTGTTTTGAATTTGCGATATTAATAAGTTGCGATACGAGAAAAATGTGACCTCAAAGTTCATTGTTTTTATTATTTACGATGTTAAATGGTTTGTTTTAAGTATTTAAAAGTATTCTGAGAAACAAAGTAAATGATTGTGAAAGACTGATGATTTTTTTTAATGAACAACCATGCTTACGAAGGACAATGGATAATTTTGTTTTGAGGGGATTCCCCTTACACCTTTAAAATATATGTTTTAGGGTTCCGTAACGAAAGGGTGCCAACGGGTCCGTATGACTAAGCCTCCGCTGTCCGTCCGGCCGTCCGTCCTTCCGTCCTGTCAGTGGGCTGTATCTTATGAACCGAAATAGATAGACCGTTGAAAGTTTCACAGGGTGTGTATTTATATGTGACAATCCGCGGCTAAAGGTACCTTGTGGTCGATATGGAGTTATGCATACGCTAGTAATCTGCGATTAATACGCTGTAGATATCAAAAAAGATCAACCTCCTACGATGTTTTGTTACGGAGATATAATTTTTTTTAAATTATATTCGAAATTGTGCAATTTCGAGAAACAGACATTTTAAGTTCAGTCACCTCGAACACTATGTTGCCGTTGTAAGTTAAATAAAAAATAATAACAGGGAAATAAATTTCAGATCTTATGCTTTGCGAAAAAGCAATAAAAAAAGAATCTATATTTCTTGCAAAATTTACAAAACATTCAATATCTTCGAAACTATAAACGTCCATAAGGTACCTTTAGCCGCGGATTGTCACATATTGCCACTATAACAACAAATAATAAATACAAAATAATGTTAAAAATTGAAGGGGTCTCTATCCAAGAAACGTGTTTTTTTCCGGCGTTTTTGCCTTGTGATACAGAACCGTTTGTGTACGAGTCCGACTCACGACTGGCCGGTTTTTTTCTTTCGTTTCTCACTGCACTACCTAATTCTTGTTATTTTGTATGAATTGTCGGTTTTTCTAGTTTCTGACAAATATGACGGTTTCCTTACGTAAAGCAGAACCTAGATAAAAAATCAAAAGGCAAAAGACAACAAAGAGATCAATTAACTTGAAACTCCACAAACCCACGTCTTTCCATATCACCATGGAAACGTTTTATGCTTTATTTTATCTCTTCTTAAGTATCCACTAACTAAAAGAATACAATAGGGCCATAAACGGACGCTACGTGGCGGACGTAACGCGACACTCTCTCATTAACAATTACAACCGCTTCATGTAGAACACGGCGGGTTTTGATAATCGTGCTAGTAAAATAAATAATAGATAATAATCAGCCGACGGATGGCCTTGCGAGGTCATTATCGCATGAAAGTGGAGATACCGTATCATCGCGACATCACAGGTTTTGGGACTGATCTGTATGTTATAAATGATTAAAATTTCTTTAATTAGGTTTGTACGCTTAACGATTCCTTATTCGAAACCACGTCAATTCCTTAGCTAAACCCGCCAATCTCGCATTCATTTCGCGCGGTTTCGTTCATTACGTCGTAGAGAATAAGGCCCCTGACTACATACATCTTTTATTTACCAATGCCATCTATACCAATATATGTACGTATATTAATCAGTATAAAAGAAAGTGTGCAATGTGCGTGCCGCTAAAACTCAGAAATGAGTCCCGGTACGACCAAGGAAGTTATGGTGTGGTCACCCTCTATCTCTTGTCCACGAAGAAGGTTCCCGTTTTCACCTGAAGGGCATGGTTTTGATGATTTAAGGGCTGGCTATTTTCGCCCTCTAGAAATTTCTAGAACTGTCCAGAACATTCTAGAGTATTCGAGAGCATTCCACAACATTCCAGAACATTATGGAATGTTCGGGAACATGCGACTATTCCACAACATTCCAGAACATTCTAGAATGTCGTGGAATGTTCCTGAGCGAAGCCGGGTACCCCAGCTAGTCATCATCTGCCTAGCCTTTTCCCAACTATGTTGGGGTCGGCTTCCAGTCTAACCGGATGCAGCTGAATACCAGTATTTTACATGGAGCGACTGCCTATCTGACCTCCACAACCCAGTTACTGGGTAATACGATACCCCTAGGTAAGACTGGTTGTCAGACTTTCGGGCTACTGACGACCCGTAACGACTGTCAAAGATCTACGAATGACAGCCGGGACCAACGGCTTAACGTGCTTTCCGAAGCACGGAGGGGTCTCGGTATGTAAAGGTGGTCACCCATCCACAGACCAACCGCGGCAAGCTTAGCTTAACCTGATCGATCGGCCTGTGCGGCTGTTATCATTTAGCCACGGGCCCCTCTAGGGTACCCCAGCTAGTATAACATAATAAAGCTGAAGAGTTTGGTTTTTGTTTGAACGAGTTAATGTTTGAACTGTCCATTGGATTTGAAAAAATCTTTTTGCTTTTGATAGCCCAATTATCGAGGAAGGTATTTAACATCACGTTACAAGCCGTAGGAGCTCAGGAAAAAGAAAAATATAGCTGTTATTTTAGTATAATATGTATCTTATAACTTCCACGCGAATGAACTCGCGGGCAGAAACTAGTGATAAATATTGCCGTATCGAAGAATATCACCTAAATGTATGTAATGTTTTATTTATCTCTATAATCTTTCCGGGAGTAAAAAGTTCTAGAACTTTCTCAAAGACATGATAACGTAACTGCAAAAACGTTATTTGTTCAACCATGCACCACTGTTCTACTTTTAGATCTACGTCCAGTTATCATATTATCCTTTTTTCACTCTTGTCATTAATTTATTCAACCTACTCTTCTTATCGTAGATACGATTATCTTATCACTTACCTAACAGAAAGTTTTATTAAAAGTACGTGTTCATTATACTTTGTAAATAGTAAACATTAGATAATTTGGCAAAGTTCGTAGAAATATAGCGTGAAAGAAAAAACTAATAAAGTTTTATTGGGACTAAAAGCGGAAGAATGATAAAATGTTTAATACGGCGATATCGAACTGGGGTAACCTATCAGTTTTCCAGATTTATGATTCAGGTTTCGAGTTCAATTCCTGGTTCAAGCGGAAACATGAACTTCCCGCGTTCGGGCTTTTTGATCTAAGGATGTAAAGACTGCCAAAATTTAACCCTTTACTGCATGATATATTAAATAAGTGACAAAACATTTTTTTTTAATGTTAATGTCTTTATTAAAGCTTCAGAATTAATTTTAGTGTATTTTTTTATTTTTTTTATTTTTATTTCCAAGTGGTATGTGATGATAGACAAAATAGTTGTGTTTTATTATTGCTAATGATATGAAAAACAAACCCCATTAGGATTTATAAGCTAGTTTTTTTATTTTTTTAGAGTAAAATAAACTGTAAACATGTCAAACCATATATGGTTTCCTATGCGGTAAAGGGTTAAATTACTCATGTTCCAAATCTCTTTCGCAAAACGAACTAAACGCATAATTTGTAGAATCAGCTTACTGCTCAGGCCTCCTCTCTGTGAGAGAGAGTGGTGCGTAGTCCACCAGTCCACCAGAAGGGCCCAGTGCGGGTTGGTAGGTGAACATGTCTTCGAATTTTTGGTTCTAGGATATTGCCTTACCATGTTTTCTTTCACCGCTTTGAGAGCAGTAGTGATTAGCGTTGAAAAAAGCAGGGAAAATTCCCATTTCTTTTCAATTCCGTCGTTTTTTCAATGTTTCATTCGAAAGTTTCAAGATTTACCAGTATATATTTCATGTTTTTTTTTTTCAATAAAATCAAAAAATATGAAAGAAACGTATTCTAGCTGTCAATTGTTTATATAAATAGTTTTATCAATTTACGTGCTAGTTCCGAATGAAACATTGAAAAAACAAACAACGGAATTGGAAAGAAACGGGAATTTCTCCTGCTTTTTTCAACGCTAGTAGTGATGAAATAATTTACGCAAAGTAAAGCGCCTGTCGGGGTCCGAACCCCTGGCTTAGGTACAAATACTAAGTCGCGATCGTTACCATTGGTCCACCGTTGCTCTAAACAGACTATTCAACTGATTTCTAAATACAAAAAGATGACAAGCAAAGGGCACCATAGTTCTACTAAAAATAGGTAGTTAAAAAAACCAGGAATAAAAACCAGGTGGTCATATACAACGTGTAACGTTAAATGCGCAAAACCTGAAAATAGTTTGATCAGAATAACGAGCAGAATTAATTGAACCACTTTTTAATATAGGCCACATTTTTCAAAAAATCTTCATTAAAAATGCTGCCGTGTATTTATTAATAGGTCAAGCAACCCAATGTCAGCGCGGCGCAGCGGCCCGGCGACGACTCCTCCCTCGATAAAGCGTCGTCGCAGACGCAAGAAACGATCAGAATGGCCAGTAAAACTAAAACAGCACATAAAACCTTTACAATTTTTTCAATGACTTACTTAACTGATTTTTAACGCAATTGAACTATTTCAGAGAGTAATCTCTGAAATAGTTCAATTGCATTAAAAATCAGTTGGGGTGTCTGAGGTTTTGCGCATTTAACGTTACACGTTGTATAGGGTGACTGGTAATTAGTGGCCGATACTTAAACACATGATTCTACTCATGACAACAAACAACTTTTACTATCGGACCAAATCCGAAATCGCGAAAAAAGAAATCAGCTGTTCCCTAGATTTATGTTCGTACGAGTCGTCATCCCATAGTAAAAGTAATTTGTTGTCATGAGTAGAATCATGTGTTTAAGTATCGGTCACTAATTACCAGTCACCCTATATAAAGTGAGAGAAAATAACACGCGAAAATGAGAAGGAAAACTCTTGTTGAGTTTTCCTTCTCATTTTCGCGTGTAATCGTGTATCATGCAACGGTTGAGAAAACTTCAATTATTTTACTAACATAATATAACTAACAGTTCGCGGAAGGAAACTTGAGAAAAAAGACAAACGAAACTTTTGTTTAGTCTGCACTAGTGACTCGAGTAAAAGTAGATACGCCTAATCAGCAAAGCAAACAGAGAAGCGCCGCTGCAGTGCGAACGCCAAACAGCTAGAACAGCTACCGTAACTTCCTACTTCTTTGGCTCTTTTTTCCTGCTTCTTTTTTCTTAACTTTGTCCCAAAACGGGAAAAAGTTTGAATTTCCCGCCATTCAGTTCCTATGGCTGCAATCGAAAAAGTTCTTTCTACTATCCACCTACCATCTATCATGCAGCCATAGGAACTGAATGGCGGGAAATTCAAACCTTTTCCCGTTTTGGGACAAAGTTACCCCCTAGGGCCAAAGAAGTATGAAGTTACGGTACTGATTTACCGGAGCCAGCCCCGTGTGTACAAATGTTCCACTTAGCCAGTTGACTTGCAAGCTTACACCGCACTTGATCACTGAATCAACATGAGATTTCTAAAAATACATTCTCAATACATTCCTGTACTGTGAATACCTATGCTATTTATTTTTACTTCTGTTTATTAATGCAAGTTGTCATGTCACCCGTCCATGAAAAGAGCGACCTTTAAGTCTTTCTTCGACTTTTAAGTGTGAATCTCGACTCAAAATATTATAAAACTAGCAGCGCCCCGCGGTTTCACCCGCATAAGTTTCGATCCCGTGGGAATATCGGGATAAATGTGTTAATCTATGTCTATGTGTTAATCTTGGTTATAAACTATCTGTGTACCAAATTTCATCAAAATTGGTCCAGCCGTTTGAGCGTGAAGAAGTAACAAACATACACGCACACACACACACACTTACAAACTTTCGCCTTTGTAGTATTAGTGTGATGACAATGACGAACATACTAAACTAATCCCAGGGTAGTCCGCAAAATTCAATTTTCCTTACGTTTTTTACGGTTTGCAGGTCACTGTCTGGTTGCATACAACGTGTAACGTTAAATGCGCAAAACCTCAGACACCCCAACTGATTTTTAATTCAATTGACCTATTTCAGAGAGAAAATAAGTCATTAAAAAATTTGTAAAGGTTTTATGTGCTGTTTTAGTTTTACTGGCCATTCTGATCGTTTCTTGCGTCTGTGACGACACTTTATCGAGGGAGGAGTCGTCACCGGGCCGCTGCGCCGCGCTGACATTGGTTTGCTTGACCTATTAATAAATAGACACGGCAACGTTTTTAATGAAGATTTTTTGAAAAATGTTACCTATATTAAAAAGTGGTTCAATTAATTCTGCTCGTTATTCTGATCAAACTATTTTCAGGTTTTGCGCATTTAACGTTACACGTTGTATTGAACATACGACTCGCGACCGTAACAAGTATTTACGTGTAAGCAACCCTCCAAGTTCATATAACCCTATCGATTGATATTTCATGAAATAGTAATTCAATTGAAATTTTATTTCTATTGAGGGTTTTGTTTAATTATGATTAAATTATTGGTTTAAATTATTGAGGGGGCGCTACCTCTTTAACTCGAGTTGATTCTTGAGCATCGTTTTAGAATACGGGCTTTTGCTGGTTAGTGATTTTTTTATGATGAATGGATTAGTACAGCAATCATATCAGATTTCAATATTTTCATACTTAATCCGTAGTTTCTTTGCAAAAAAGTCTTTGTTATCTTCCAGCTGTATCTTCTAGTTAAACGTACTTAAAAGGTTAGCTTGTTAGTCCACGATTTATTTATAGATACTATATGAAAGTTACATTTCAAATCAGCAACGTATAGGTTATCGTGAAACCTAGCGAGGATATATTTCATTCACAACTTACGCTCATAGTGAGTGATAACATTTTCGCGAATCACTTCTCGTGGTACGAACGCCAGCACATCAAGCTACTACAATATGTCAGATTTCTTTAATAAATTTTCAATTTTATCGCTAAAGCATAAGGTTCAAAGTTGATTGGGAAAATCTGACTGTTTCGGGTAGCTTGATGTGCTGGCGTTTGTACAAAGGTACGCTTTACGTGTGACTACACTCTAATGAGCCTAGCTGCACTTGCCAGGTACATATCAAAGACTATTCAAAGACTATGATAACTTGTTCATGATTAAATCAGCGTGTAGACTTCCAGTGCTTGGTTAAACCCATTTCCTGACTATTTCACACTCTAAGGGCGCATTCCCACTATGTTGTAACGATTAATTTATCGTTGGACGACTGTCGTCTCTAGCTGTTCCCATTGATACGATTGTTTGTCGTCCAATTTTTTTATCGTTTAGCGACTATCGTATCTAGCTGTTCCCATTGGATCGCGACGACATTTTATCGTTGGTTTGCGGTCACGATTTAGTCGTATAATGATTTTTTATTGTTTTACGACTGTCGTGCTAGCCGTTCCCACTGTCACGACAATCTGTTGTCACTGCAAAAAATGTTGTAGACGACAGTAAATCGTGTCGTTCTATATGTGAACACCTCCATTTAAATACACAAGCCACGACACTTTAAACTACACGATAATCTGTCGTCACGACATAGTGGGTACGCGCCCCAACCACTTATTTTGGAACCGAGCTTCAGAGAAACAGATCTTTATTACAAATTCCGCAGTGGCTAATGCGTTCGCGAATCGTAAACGTTATCATCAAGTTTATTGGCGAGCATGTTTATACTGATGTGCAGGGGTCGTAAACAATTTACTGGTTTCGTCGGTAGGTGGGAACGTTTAACGTGTCCACCGAAACCGTTCCAAGAAGAATGACATGGTAGATTCTGATCAAATCTGCAGAGAATCAAATAACAAAGTCAGGGTCAGTTCGCCGTCTGATAAGGACCAGGCCCGGGTCGACGGCGCGTCGTGTTCCACGCGCCCCTCAAAGAGATGTCAGCAGTAACTGACGGGGTCCGCTAGGGCCGAAGCTTGCCAGGGTCGCGGGTTGTTCGAAAGAGGTACCGTGGCCCTTGGCACAAGCAACTGAAGGAACACGGGTGGGTTTTAGTCAGTAAAAGTCTGACACACCCTCCCGCTCCGCCCAGAGCGGGAGAAGTTATTTGATAATTTCCCACCCAAAAAAAAAGTAAAAAAGGGCCAGTCATCATGAAATTATGCAAAATACATCAAGCCATTGTAGATTTGGCACGTTAAAATCGTTGACTGCACTAAAGAAGAAGAAAATTGCAAGTACCCATACTTGCTAGACGGATTAGTGATTGCAATTTGTTTTTAAAATGGAAGACCAGCTGGCCGATTCTGTAAAAATCTCACCGTGAAATCATAAATGAAGTGAGCTTGAAGTGAGCAGTGTCAATAGTGTTAATCCCTAATGACAGCTCACTCCACGCTCACTTCACCCAAGTTTTCACGGTGAGATGGTTACAGAATCGCACGGCTGTCTTCTATTTTAAAAACAAAAGCGACTATTTTCAAATTACATATGGAAAAGTACCACAATCAGCCTATTATGTTCACACTTCTGGGACATAGGCCTCCCCTCTGTGAGAGGGAGTGGGCCGTAATCCACCACGCGGGCCCAGCGTGGGTAGGTTGATGTCACATGTCTTCGAATTTTTGGTTCTAGGACATGCTGGTTTCCTCACGATGTCTTCTTTCAGCGTTTTTGAGAGTAGTTGGAAGTAAGGAAAAGTAGTCAGAAGTAATTTTGTAGAATAAGGTAGATAATATGTGGTCTGTTTGATTGATACAATCCGGTTATCCGGTCATTTTGGTATAGAAAAACCCAATTACAATTGGTTTAATTTAGTCATTAGTATTATTCATAATCATTTACTGATAAGTTTTATTGAAGTACTAGCGACCCGCCCCGGCTTCGCACGGGTGCAATGGAGAAACACTGATAATTTTAGAGCCATTATTTCTCGTAAAAAGTATAGGATAAAAAATGTTTATTGTGGGTTACCCCTAAGAGATAGACATATACCATCGCAGACTTTTTTGTAGACCTTTTTAAAGTGTACAATACTGTAGTACATTATTTTGATCTATCTCGACGGGTTCAGCCAGCGCGGCAACGTTTACAATGTAAGCGCAAAAAAATGTGTTTATTTACGACATTACATTAGAAACCTCTAAAATTATCAGTGTTTCTCTACTTTACTATGCATGTATTATACATATAAACCTTTCCATTGAATTACTCTATCTATTAAAAAAAACCGCATTAAAATCCGTTGCGTAGTTTTAAAGATCGAAGCATATATAGGGACAGACAGACAGGGAAGCGACTTTGTTTTATACTATGTAGTGATGAATCAGAATAATTTGTGCTGTACTTAGGTATTGTAAAACGAACACGTCCTATGATTGTTATCATTAATAGGTAGTGTCGCCTGAATCACAATATAGTGTAGGTAAAGTTAACTTTAGTTAAGAGATTAACTCCCCAAACTTTGCTAATATCTGAGCCTTTTTATTAAATAATTAGCTTCTGCCTGCGACTTAATCCGCGTGAAATTTATTCGTTTGACCCACCCCGTCGCATAGCATCACCTGCCGTGCGATTCTGTAACCATCTCACCGTGAAAACTTGGGTGAAGTGAGCGTGGAATGAGTCGTCAATAGTGTCAATCCCTAGCATCAGCATGACTCACAGCTCACTCTAAGCTCACTTCACCTTAGTTATCACGGTGAGATTTTTCCAGAATCGACCGGCAGCTCTTGCATCTCAATTTTGCTTAGCGTTCCTTGTGGCTGTTTTTCTTTTTACTCGGTTTCTAAAAGTCCTCGCGTGATGTTAAATAGCCTACAGCCTTTTTCAAGAATTAGGCTACCTAATACATTTTTTTTTTTCAAATCCGACTCGTAGTTCCACAGGTTAGCGCGTTGAGAAACAAATAAACCATTCAGCTTTATTACATATTTGTAACTTTAATATAGATTAGGCTGGCGTTCGACTATACGACGTGTCCCGGAATTAACGCACAGCCTCTTAAGGGGTCATTGTACTCATCATTATGAACAACTTTTACTATGGGAACAAACATGAAATCGCAAAAAAAAATTGTTTGATGTTCGCATCAATCAATCAACTCAGCCTATCGCAGTCCACTGCTGGACATAGGCCTTTCCCAGACTGCGCCACAACACCCTGTCCTCCGCCTTCCGTATCCAGTCTACCCCAGCCACCTTCAAACAAACGCAAGCGTAGTGTGGGACGCCCGCCCCCCAGCTACATGGACGGACGACCTAAAGAAGGTGGCTGGCGTAGACTGATGTTCGCATAACTCGTCAAAATATAGGGAAAAGTGATTTTTCTTCGCGATTTCAGGTTTGATCCGATAGTTAAAGTTGTTCATAATGATGAGTACAATGACCCCTTAAGAGGTTGTGCGTTAATTCCGGGCCATGTTGTATATATCTCCCCGATGGTAACTGCTGAAATAAAAAACTCTCTAGACGGTATTTGTATATTGTTTTCTAACAAGATATTAGCAAGTTAGAGGTAAAAGATATAAATAATTTCGCCCGCCCACGGTCTTTCAAACGGTGCCACAATCCCAAGTTCAGCTCGTTGGTTTCACGATTTTCTCCCGACAATCAAGGACAGATTTATGTATCCTTTTCACGGCCTACGCGTTACTAGATCTCGTTCTATGTTAATGGATGCACCTTATTCTCGAAATAAAAACAAACAATGTGAAATAAACACTTCTTTTGTTTTAGCTTTCAATCATTTTTGTCGAGATTAATCGGTATTTGATTTTGTTTATTCAAAGATGATGCGTCAGGCAGGTTTTAAGGGGAATATTATGTTTGTTTCCCTGTGTATATAGGGGTATCTAGGATTAGAAATATCTGTTCCAGCATTGATTGTTGTCTTCTGCTAAAGTTATAATATTATAAAGAGAAAAGATTTGATTTTTTGCATGTTTGTTTGTTAAGCTTTCACGCTAAAACAGCTGAACTGATTTTGATGAAATTTGGTACATGAGCGAACCGTGATCTGGAGTAGGATATATTATAATTTTTATTCCGATATTCCCACGGGATCGAGATTTATGCTTGAACAACCACGGGGCGCAGATAGTATCGAATATACCCCTGAGCATTATAACGTCGCAATCACAACTACTTTTCCGTATAAAGACAATTATTTCTAAAAAAGAGCCTTTTCAGCAAAGTAGGTATATGTGTGAACAGATGCGAAGTTACCATAAAAAGATAAAGTATCAATTTGATTCCTAATACTATTTAATGACTCTATTATACGAGCATTTTGGAGAATTAACGTAGAAGTGTGGGTGTCCAATTTAACATTTATGGCTACAAAAAGGTTTAAGACGTGCAATTAACCTAAACCATATTAAAAGGTGTCCAGAATCGGACATGGCCTATGTCAAAAGAGATAACTCTGTCAATATTTTAAAATTAATCTAATTAAAATCAGTTAAACTTAAATTAAAGTAAATTTAATTTCCTATACCTAACCATAAAGGTCAGATAGGCAGTCGCTCCATGTATAATATTGGTACTCAGCTGCATCCGGTTAGACTGGAAGCCGACCCGAACATAATTGGGAAAAGACCTAACCATGTGTAGCTATGAGCTGTATTTATAAAACAACTATTTCCTTATGAAAAATCGGTGGCCATAAATGTAACATTTAGTAGGTAGTTGGGATTGTTTAATGTTCGGAATTACGTAATCGATACGGTAAATAGTTACAGGAAAACAAATGAATGACTTAGTTTAATAAAAAGGTAATAGCTATTATTTAGGTATTTGCTAGGTAACTGAGGGGTAATTCCCGTAATTTTAAGAACGTTCACAGTCTAAACTCTGTCTCAATCTGTCTAAAATACGTCTAATTTCCCTACATTTTTGACAAGTTATTGACATAGATTGTCGCTGAGATGAGATTACGACTTGAATTCGAACGTTTTTAAGTACGAGAATTGGCCTTCATATCCCTCTCATTTACAATTCCCACTACACCTTCATTCGCCTGTAATTAATAGTATATCGTAAAACTAAAAAGGGTTTACTTTGTTGCTCTCTAGTTTATTATAAAAGGCAAATAAATATGTGCATAGTTGTCTATGAGTGGGCGAAAACTTCACGATATGCCACTAAAGTACAGCGGAGCTTACATCGACAATGTACCTTGTACGTGGGCACTTATTTGCCATACATTTGCATTTAAATTGAATGAAACTTGCTTTACTTAAAAAAACGGCCAAGTGCGAGTCGGATTCGCACACGAAGAGTTCCGTACCACAAGGCAAAAAGTGCTGGAACACTTAATTTATTTTTATTATTTATTGTTATAGCGGCAATAGAAATACACAATCTGTGAAAATTTCAACTGTCTACCTATTACTGTTCATGAGATACAGCCCGCTGACAGACAGACGGACATACGGACGGTCAGTGGAAGCTTATTGATAGAATCCCGTTGGCAACCTTTGGGCACAGAACCCTAAAAATGATTGGGATTGTCGTATAAATTTATTTTTATTGGCAAAGTACTCTCGTTTACAAATATGCCTGTAAAGACGGCAATGGCCGGCCTATCCTTGTTGCATCTCTTCGTAAGGTGCGTCGTCGTTCTCAACCTGTTTGTCAGACTAGATTCAGCACAAACGAACAATAGGTAATGTTGTAAATATCACGAGCCCACAGTTATTGCCCATAGACATCATGACCTAGTATTCTTAAAACAGGCAAATCATGTAAAACGATATGAAATACAATAGACCTAACAAATCCTACACGAAACAACGTTATAAATACTACAATTTTGTTGCTAATGTCGTAATCAATTTTACACATAATCCATTTATTTTCCGCCTTCAGATCGGACAGCGGTATAAATCATGAATGTTCACCTGTTGTACTATGTATTACATTTACGACGCTTGTGAATGGGACATACAAAGTAGTGTTGTCCGGTGTGGCAACGATACTTCAGTTTCCTTACATTCACTAGCGCCACCGTGGGACTTTGTCGATGTCGATGAATAGATAATTCGAAGCTTTTGGCTGTAAATTATGTAAGATAGGTATTTATTGTTGCGGGTTTCGAATATGTTTTATTGTTTGTTTGCTAAATATATAAGAGTTAACATTCCCTATAATTTATATAAAATATGGATAATAAACATAGTGTGAAGATTCATATACAGATAAAGATTCAGATAAACTCGTAGGTAATATCGTGGGAAAACCGAAACAAACATCTTCGGTAAAACTGCTGATAACCAGTTTAACAATAATAATTATAATAAATATATCGTAATTTACTGAAGGTCAAAACAAAATAGTTTAATTTTGTGCAAGGAATGTTTTAAATCGGAATAATCTTGGTAAGTCCATTCAACTGAAATGTAGACAGCTATTCGCCAACTGTCAAAGTTTTGAAAACGATTTCACAAAGAGGACAACAGCGATCGTGAAACATTTATTGTAAAAATCATTTCTTTCTTTGTAGTACAATTTCAAAGACGTTTTGGAAAAAAAAAAGAAATGGCTTCACAAAGAACCTTTCAAATCGGAAACCGAAAAAGAACAAGGAAATTCGTGAGCTTTTCCTGTTTCGTTATTGTATTATCGACAAAAGGAAATAAAGTGTAACGGTTGGACATCACTAGTGGTCGACCTTTCCGTCGGCAGGCAGGCGTGTGACAGGACGAGTTGCAAGGCAACGATCTCTACCACATGCAAATCTTATGCGGCTGACAATCTAATTAGTACATTTATCGCGTGCCCGCCGTCCGCCAGTATTTTCATAATCATTTACGACTTTACAAAAGGAAACATTTTACAATTAGGTATAACGATATGTGACAGCTCTTCATATTTAATATAGGTACCTCACTTAGGAAATCTATACATATATGTATATCTATACAATACAAATAAATTAAATTGAGCTGTCTGTTTTTAATGTCAGCTTTTTAGTAAATTTATATGAAATTATATAAAGTCCTCCAGACCGTATTTCGGCCAGGGCGGCCAATCTCAACAGAGACTAGCCTTCGGCGCGGGAGATATTATAGTGCACAAGTGTGCGCGCAGACACAGGTGCACTCCCTCTTCCCTCACTCTCACAGTCCGATGGGACGGCAATCCGACAAAACCGGAGAGAGATCAGGCGGGCGATTATATACGGTGCTCTGTTTGTTAAATACTGGTATTCAGCTGTATCCGGTTGGACTGGAATCCGACCCCAAAATAGTTTGGAAAGGGCTAGGCAGATGATGATGTCTCTCTGTTTGTTCCGGCTGATTTCTGAAATGGCTGGACCGATTTTGACGGGACTGTCACTGACAGATAGCTGATGTAATAAGGAGTAACTTATGCTGTTATTTTAGGAAAAGGATTCCGCGTAAAAAACTGAAACCCACAAATCCCATTTGTTTTCTGACATCCACGCGAACGAAGTCGTAGGCACAGCTAGTATTACATAAAACCTTTCAAGACGACGACGTCTATTGTCAATAAACTGTCTATCAGTATGCGTTAGTTAATAAACACCACAATCGTCTACGTAACGGAAATATTAACACCTTATAAATACCGTGTAATCGTCGTCCAAGTTGAAAGTGATTTATTCACAATGTTGTACATATAATAAACACTAGTTTATGTAAAACGCGTCGTGGTAGTACGAATTCTCACACAGTCCTCGTACGACAACGGTGCGACCGACATAATTTTGCTGGCCTATTAACATTCTTTCCATTTAAACCAGTATATAGGAATATGTACCTATCTGTAAGGCAATTGCATGCAGCTGAGATGATAATGCTAAGAGAGATGTGTGGTGTTACACGAATGGATAGAATAAAGTATGAGTACATAAGAGGGAGTCTGAAAGTGGCTCCGGTAACTGAAAAGTTGTGTGGAAATCTGTTGGCTTGGTATGGGTATGTGATACGGAGGAACGAGGAAAATGTCGTGAGGAAAGTTTTGAGTATGAATGTCGATGGCTATAAGAGTAGGGGGAGACCAAAGAAACGATGGATGGACTGTGTGAATGATGATATGGTTAGAAAGGGTGTGACTACCGAGATGACGACTAATAGAGAAGTATGGAAGAAAAAAACATGTTGCGCTGACCCCAAATAAATTGGGATAAGAGCAGGTGCAAGATGATGATGATACGCCTGCCATTTAATCTCTTCACCACCCTTGGTTGACTGGTAGAGAATGCCTAAGGCATTAAGTTCACCTTTGTACCTTTTGTGTGCGAAAAGTTTAAATAAATAAATAGGAATAGATATCTACCTAAATACCGAGTTTCCAAGTATGTCTAATAAGATAGAATCACAACTTATTCTGACAGTAGACCCTCTATGCACGTAGTACACGGCAGACCTCACGCTCGGGTCGCCAGTTTAGGTATAAGAAAGAAGTTTGTATGTGTTTTTTTTTCTATTTCTTTTTTTCTATTTCTTTTTTTCTATGGTTGCCAGACAATAGGCCGAACATGATTTGATTGTTAAAAGGTGTCTGTCTGCTTCAAACAAATAAGCACATCCTAACTGTACGCATTTTGAGTACTTGTAGAGTATTTTCTATCTACAACGTGTAACGTTAAATGCGCAAAACCTCATACACCCCAACTGATTTTTAATTGAATTGACCTATTTCAATGAGAAAATGAGTCATTAGTAAAGGTTTTATGTGCTGTTTTAGTTTTACTGGCCATTCTGATCGTTTCTTGCGTCTGCGAGGACGCTTTGTCGAGGGAGGAGACGTCACCGAAACCGACCGACATTGGGTTGCTTGACCTATTAATAAATAGACACGGCAACGCTTTTAAGGAAGATTTTTTGAAAAATGTGACCTATATTAAAAAGTGGTTCAATTAATTCTGTTCGTTATTCTGATCAAACTATTTTCAGGTTTTGCGCATTACGCACACGTTGTATATATACACGGTGGCGACTAGGCGATCATATTAAGCAGTACAGAGGTTGTCATTACAAGTTGTTATAAGTCTGTTAAAATAATATAATAATCAATTTCACTAAAACAGGAAAACTGAATTTTTCAAACAAAATAAATAGCGTAAAAGTTGGCACGAAATAGACCACCCAGTAACAAATTAAATTGTATTTTGTTACATACTAAAACGAAAAAAGGTCCCACGGCTAGAATGTTAATTTGTAATTAATTATTTTAATTTTGTGTGTTTAAAATACGTAATGTAGAATACGTGATTTCAATTAATGTGGTAACCTAAACGCCACACTGTATAATAAAATAATCACGAAGATTTTTTGTCCGTGTTTCTGTGTAACTGGATGTATGTTCCGGATTGGCGAAAAACGGATGAACGGATTTCGATAAAATTCGGCACACATTATAGTCTATAACCTAGATTATCACACAGGTATGGTTTTAATCCCGGTAGTACGTTATCGTGGGATATTTTCCGACATCCACGCGGGTGATTATACGAATGGAACATGGTTTGATAAAAATAAAGCAATATAAAATAAGCCCTAACTGCTTTGCTTTGCCCGGATTTTCTCATTCAGATCTCTTAACACCAAGCGCAAATTCAAACACACAATGTTTGTGCTAGCAATAATTTATTTCACTGTTATTTTACATTAGCTTAGAAAGGAATTCGAACATAAATAACGAAAATATTAATTTGCAGCGATCAACTGTCACATAAATTAGGGTTTGTGTGCCAGACTATTGATCTCCACAATACTTTGATATATTGCTTATTGCTCAGTATTCCAAATAGTCGCTTTATAAAATTAATTAAAGCATTCGACTCTGAAATTCTATTATCTACTCCATTATTATTCATCAGGTACGATATGTAGGTACCGCACCCTCACCATTAAATTCCTGCCACAAATTGCCGTGCGAATGCACATTTGGATACAAACCGGTGATTTGTCTTCGAGAAAATTATCTTAAGAGAATAAAAAATCTTATCGTATGCAATTTGTGACCCGAATAAAGTAGATTTCTATCGGTAAAGGTGAATACAATAGAACATTACACGATAGGTATTCCGATAAATCTCGGCCTACGCATTCAAAATGTGTTACATGCACGAACATGCGCTTGCGATCCTAAATCGGTGTTCTACGAAACTGACGGTTGTCAATGTAAACGATGAGGGGCAATGTCATCAAACGCCCGCACTACTCGGGTTTCATTCATACGTCTAGATCATGTAAATATGAGTTAACATTATATTATGTATTTAGGCATTTACGTGTCGTTCAACTTTGCCAGCGAAAATTACTACGGTTACCGTCTACAAATGCGAGAAGCCCGACTACTTAAACCGAGTTACCTCATTTCCTAAGTGAACTAACCACTTTAGATTCCATATACCCGAGAAAGGAAAATTTAATGAGATTTTTTTAGGTACTTTAAAAGTTTAAACTTAACTGGTTTATCGTAACCACTGTCAATCAAATATGGCTGTTGATTTATAAGTTACAACTCAATAATTGAGTAAATAAGGTCACATTATTCGATTCGGCATAATTCCATGGCGCCTGCAATGCGTCTGCATCACGATGACAATGCAAGACGGTCTAGAGAAACACATCGTATTGATCTAAAAATAAACAGACAATCTATGATCAATTTTTATTCCAATTCCCATACTTCAGGCTTACTTTTACAAACAATGGTTTTTATGAATAATTCATAGTGTCTCGCAGACAATGATAGTGTCAGTATTCACCTAGTGACGAACCTCCCCTTTTGATCTATGTTGACTCACAACCATCACTATTCACACGTCGAATGTAGTCCAACCACAAATCAAAGCCGGATTTTCCGTTCAGAAAACTGTTACAGTTTACAATTAAGAACCTACTTGTTGATGACTTCTTTAGTTCATTTTCTCCTTGCTTGTATTAATTATCGATCATCAATACAGATGGCCATTCAGAAAATGCAATTGCCAAGTTAATGTGGGCAGCATCCAGTTTGAATGGACCTTTACTGTGATGAATGGTCTCTTCGACTGATTTCTTGACCTGTACTATTGATAATAAAATGACAAGAATGACAGGTGAATGGCTGACGAATACTTTTTGTAGTCTTGACTTGGTCAATATTTTCATGGGAAGACGTCGGTCTCCGACGACTATTTGTTTATTTAATTCACACATTCAAATGATTCATAAAAAGAGGATTGCGGTTGCCATTGATGGTGTAACATGTGGGTTAATGCCGCCGCCACGTGACTGTGTTTGATAAATTGGCAGAAATCGTGATAATTATAATCAGACGTTTGAGCTGTCACATTTAATACACAAATTCTAGTTATTTGTTTAGTTAACTGTGTAGCACTTGGTAACGATACAATCAATTAGAATTTTAAATCTGCAAGTGCTAACGCGATTATGATGGGTAAAGATTACAATTAAGCCCAAATTAATGAACTTTGATATTAAATGAAGTCAATATGTAGGAGCTTAATAATTTTCAGCAAGAAATCCAACATTACTTACGTATGATACAAGATTAATCTGTTCAACAGGATTTGTCTGGATAGGCCAGTTTACAGAGCTGAGCCGAAGTTCAATAGTCGTCTGTGACGTAGCGTGTACGTAGCAGATTCACTTTATAGATAAGATAATAAATATAATGCGTAACTGTTGAGCGATTGAAATAATTATGTATTTTTTGTTTGGCAGACTTTCAGATAATATCGTGAGAATATCGTAGATTCCCTCAGTGATTCAGGTGTATTTAGAAAGCAGATTGTAAATTTGAGCATTCTATTAAAATCACAGACTGGAATAGGGCCGATAAACTGAATGGGGAATACGGGAAAAATAGGTCGATTATATCTTTCGGTAGGTATAATCAATCAAACATCGTCATCAAAACCCATAGGCCTCCACACTCCATAGACCTACCTACATCTACTAGCAGTTTTTAACCACTTGCTCTCAAGTAGTTACAGATCGTTAAAAAGAACGAGTGGTCATGAAATCTGGATCCGACAGTCGCCATTTGTCGGCCGTCTTTACTAATGGCACCTGTCAGACTGACGCCGTGCCTCGGAGACAATAGGCGGCAGAAAAAATTAGTGGCATCGCTCGTCTATACGACATTCTACAGATTCCCTTGAAGAATTTCCGGGTATTTTTGTTCTACAATTATATTTGTACGACTGTCCCGCCCCTTCTCCGCTTGGGTTTTACGGGATGAATTAACTATTCGGGAAATACCACTGAGTATATTCTTATAGCTGTTATTGATACACACATCATATTACCCTTGATCAAAACAAATCTGAGGAGGTAACATGCAAACAGGCTTAAGTCACAATAATGTAAATTTTCAGAATACTGAAAAAATCTGTAGAGAAACAGAATCTCTACAGATTTTTTCAGTATTCTGAAAATTTACATTATTGTGACTTAAGCTTGTTTGCATGTTACCTCCTCCTATTTAGGGACCAATAACGGACTTCTTTATTTGTAGGCTAAACTTTGCTAGAGTTTCCCACACTGTGATCTTACCTACTAAAGAACGTATCAATCAAACTCTAGGTTGACAGACAACGTGTAGGCTGTTGCCGTGCCTAATGGATTGATTGAACTATCAATTCTGTTTACATCGGACCTCTGAATCAATTAAGCTTGTTATGTATATCTTTAACCGTCTTCAAAAAAGGAAGCTTTTCATCATTCAATGTCAAATTCATTAATTGCTGTTGGTATTACAATTTAAATGTTGTAGTAATCAATTAGGCAAATGTCAGCTCGTATTTTTAGATTATTAATTTGTTCTATCAATTGGCTGGTAAATCACATTTTATCTTGAGCTTGAAAGAGATTTCCTTTACACATATCCAAGTTATTCCTATTCCACATACCTGTGCATATTTTCGAACGATCTCGGCAGGGCAGTCGGTTCATAAAGGGCAATAATTCGAGCCGAGCATAACCGGCGCTACCGGTCCTCACAATGGCTCCAGACAAAGCGCGAGTGCGCGCGAGACGATGACGGATGCCCCCAGCGCCAGCGCTCGCGCATTGTTAAGCTTCCTTCACATCACGGAACTAAACACTCTATGGAGCTTATTTAATTCTGTTCCGATATTCACGATAAATACCTCAGATAACTCTAGCAATATATTACGTATAACACTATCGAGCTCCACGTGTCTTTTAATCAACAAATTATAGGTAAATACAGTTTATCTAGTCTTTAAATGCAAATGTTTTACAACATCCGATGTCGAATCATTAATAGGTACCTACTGAATGGTATTTATAAGCTAATTAATAATAATTTAAAACTACATTTGAATATAAATCGTGTAGCACTTGCTAAATGAAGACGTAGCTCTTATCACGTAGACAAATGAGAAAAACGTATAATTAACCATTTTTATAGTTTCAAAAATAGCACATTTACGATAAGGGACTTAAAACGTCAACTCGCGTTGTGTTATTAAATTCATTACTCATTTCTGCGAAGAATAATCTTATTTTAACAGGGAAAACTCTGCAGTACAATATTTGGTTCATCTTCTACAGAGTTTGGGAAAATACATTGATATTGTTAGTAAGTAACATGAACATATTATCGTATTTAGATTGCAAATTATGTTTTTTTTAACACAGTCGCGTAATAGCGTCTTAAGCGACATGCGCCTACAAGTAATTAATATTTTAATATCTTGATTCATATCTTTACTCTTGACGCAGACACAGTAGTTGTACAGGAAGTGATGCTGCTCTACGCAATGGTTGATTTTTAATGAAAGTATTTTAACAAGGAACTTGTTTTCTTGGTAAAAAAGAATAAGAGTACGCGTTCCTCCGAATCCTATCTCTGTCCTTCGATGGCGGGTGTTGGCGCCACTGACCCGTCCATCAGTCCGTCCGTACCACTTTTTGTTACCCGAGAACATCACATTATCTATATTAAGGATACGATTACAAGCTGTAATTTAAATTCACTTATTCGTTACATAGTCAGAATTACGAGCAGTAATTCTACGTGATCGAATCCTAACCGACGGGTGCTTTGTGCATGATTGGAGCTTGAAGCCTTTACATTTTGAGTTTTATTACTGGGCGTCTCGAGTCTCGACACTAGTTTCATCTTGTACAGATAATGTTAATCATATGTACACATAGATATGAATTATATAACTGTCCAAATGACTTCATGGCCTCAATAGAGACATCTGCTAAGTCTCATTATCAGGTGTTTGAGTAAGACAGTAGAAGAGATTGAGTCCAGGTCATACGTCATTATTAGCCTAGGCACAAATCGGGTCAGCACTAAGATTAGGTGTTGTACACACAGAGATATTATTATCTTTGCTGATAACAATGATACTATGTGATACCGTGAAATCAGAGAGTTGTAAAGATTAAGATGTTTATACTGCGTGTCATTATTCTACATGTTATACTATGTTAAAATTGATGTAATTTATAGATAGGACGTACTGTAATATGCATATAAAGTGGACTTCAAAGAAATTTCTATTCTCCCGATAAAATCTGCACGTTATGCACAACACGTTATGAATACACGATAATATCCATGGGGGATCGGAACTGTCACTCCTTCATACATGTTATACTGTAACCTGTCTGTATCCTAGTTAGGAGGTCAGAACTGCACCCACTACAATTCTAGCAAATCAGTAATTTTACCATGTATACATTACATACCCATGTACTGCAATACTTGAAAATGATCAATAAAGATTATTATTATTATTAATATCCAGTGAACGTTACATATTTCCTAGTAAAAACACCGGCAGTCTTACTTTACAGTTTCATATATCATTAATTTCATTAGTCTATGAAAGTCAACCTTTACAGACCTAGCGGTTACCAAGCCGATTTCATTAACGACAGAGTAGATCTAAAAATGTACACAGCTGTTAATGAAGTACATTGCTGTTGTAATATCTACATAATGTTTGATACAGGTGGCCCATATTGGCACGCGGCATATGAATGTACTCAGAGGGGCTAATAAAATGTGACGCAAACGTGGTGTCACGCTATTTTACGTAAGAATATCGATTATAATAATTGGGACGTTTCCATAAGATTTTTCACTTTATTTGCAAAATATCGTTGCCACGGTCTTCTGTAGTGTGATTACCGTAAACTGTTGTCACGTTCGCAATTTTTTTTTTTAGGAATACTTACAGCTAAACAGACGACATAATTGCGACTATTACGTCGGGCCGCTTACTCTTTAGTCTTTATATGTAGCACTTTCATTCAGTCTTTGGCTGTATCAACAGTCAAACACTCGCAAACAGCGTTTACTCCTAAGATAAGGTAGGGTAACTCTTTGTTTCCATCTTTTAACGTTAGTTATGGAGGCATAAATCGTCTCCGTAAACATTTTTAACAATCCGTCATGGCGCCAGCCCTGCCTACGAAGGAGTCGAACAAAAACAAAGAGCGCACCTCGTGCTGGCGCCTGCGTTATCGCGCCACGTGGGCCTTACGCCCTTTGATTCTTATTCCTAAAATACATTCCTTCATAGAAAGGCACGTCTTGTCCCGGCTATTGTTTCACTTTGTCTTTTACTCTTTTACCATAACAACTAAACATTTCAAGGCACAGTGGGAATTACTTTAGAACTTTACAACTGTCATGTTAAAATTATATCGACAATAATGTATGTGCATATTTGTGAGGAAGACCGTTTATTTATGGTTTAAAATTGTAAATAACGCTACAGCCTGTCGATCATTCGTGTTTTGTCGCGATGCCAGCGAAGAAAGCTCTGCCTTATAAAGAGAAGCAGTCAGCTATTTGCTGTCCAACGTTTAATGGGGCCAGTTTTTTGACATCAATAAAAATTATATCATGTCTCAATCTCACGCATCTGTTTCTTGTAACATATTATTATATTAAATGTCTACATTTTCTCATTATTAATCATTTCATGATCAGATTCACATAATAATATTTTTGTTATAACTGGTATATTTTTGAGAGAATCGTGCCCTGGCATAAACTATATTGTTTTAGAGAATGGATTTCATAAAAAGATTAATATATCTCTGGGACGTATTCCCAACTTGTGTGTACCCACGGAGTGAGGAGATAATAAGTAATTATGAATAAATATATAACCTACGAGCCGGCTCTCAGATAGAGATAGCGATCTATAGACAGCGGTCGCGTACATACATCGTACGACGACGCTCACGTAGACTTGTCGCGTAGCGTCTCGCTCTTCTAATTATTTTAATATAGCTATCTATTAAGTTTTAATATTTTCATAATTATTTTTAATAACTATAAAGTCATTTATATTATCACAATTATTATGGTAAGTGCTAGTTATAGCTTTACCGGCGCAGAACTTATTTTATATAGTTAATGATGTGTAAATATTTAAATGAACTTCCTCTTGATTTTAACTGTTTTTGTAACCTATAGATTTTTCAATATTAAGTTGGCCTTTTAATATTATGTCTCATTCATTAACCAAAAACCAATACTTAAATATTAAATATAAAAGAACCATTGACGAATTTATAGTAGGTAGTTACAAAAACTATATAGTTCGAGTCGTGACCTGATTATGTATATTTTTTGTTTCAGGTAGTGTATGATGACAAAACAGCTCAGGAGACGGACGATGAGCACATTATCAATATCCAACTACAAGCATAAAGCTTCGTAAATGTTACGACGAAAATTAGGACAATCCTTTTGTCGGTAATAGTGTGGTGACATAAAAAAGTGAAATTCTAAGACTAATATTTTTACGTGGACTCAAAATGCGTGTAACTGAGTGTTGGGTGCTGAGAAAGATGGATGTGCGGTGTTCGTTGTTCAAACTGTTATTGTTTCAAATGCTGGTGGCGTGGTGCGCCGCCAAGCACGTCACGATAAACCTCGCGAAGGAGGCCGCCGCTGGAGACGTGGATAAGGATGTCCAGGATAGCATAAGAAATCTATTACATACCGGTGAGTTGTTTTTTCTTCTATATTTAGGTGTTTTGTAACTTGTGCACTTTAATATTTCTCGCGCCGAAGGCTACTCAGAAATACGGTATGAAGGACTACCTATAATACCGAATTTTTGGCTCGTACTGTTCTCATCTAAAATCAGAACCAAGAGCCTGAAATATTACTGAAGAGTGAAGACGAAGAAGTTAGCATCAGAAAACATAAAAGATGATGCACAGTCTTAAGGGCTTACTCAAAGTAGTTTTTTTTTCTATTCAGAACTACAAACTATTTTATTTTCTAATAATTTTCCTCTTTCAATAATACGTACATACAGAAATACGTCAAACAAATGACAAACTTTTAATATATCTCTAGGCCTTGTATCAGCATAGAAAATGTATCTATGAAATAAGTTGTTTATTAATAAAAATTGCTAATACATCCATTAAAAATAAACTAGGCATTTGGGTCATATCAAGTGATTATCTAGTAGCTATTGTTAGCTAAGGTGATTAATTTTATTTAATTTATAGAAGATTTTATTCACGATTGAATCATACGCATATTAATAGGAACAAATTTATTTACATCTGTTTATTGTTCTGGTAAAATTGAGATATGTAGCTGTGGGTTTTACCCAGGAGCAAGGAGGGTTAGTTATCTTATATATTTATCTTGTTGAAGGTAATATTTTTTATTTTTTATTCTAATTAGAATTATTTATTTGACATTAAAAAAATACATAGATGATGGTGTCACTTAAGCGTGCAAATAGCCTGGCACGAAATAAATGATCAATGACCCCCATGCTAGGACAAACCTGTATTACAGGGGTCATCCATCCGTGCATATATTCCGTGTATATTTAAAAAAAAATTGTATATAAGTAGTTTATCAGCCATCTTGTTACCATAACACAAGCATTAGGTTGCTTAGCTTGGGACAAATGGTGCTGTGTGAAATGTCCAGGGATTTATTTATTTATTTTTATTTATTTATATATGGATATTGGAGAAACAATTTAATATTTTGCACTTTTGTAAAAACAAACTAGAGTAGAAATGAAGTTATCCATAAAAGAACTGCAGTAACCGACATCTTGCAGAGTAAGCAAACTGAAGTGGCAGTGGGCTGGCCATGTGTGTCGAAGGGCCGATGGCCGGTGGAGCAGACGAGTATTATAGTGGACCGCGTGTCGGCAAGCGTAGTGTGGGCCGCCCCCCAGCTAGATGGAGCGACGACCTTAAGAAGGTGGCTAGGACGGTCTGGATGCGGAAGGTGGAGGACAGGGTGTTGTGGTGTGACCTGGAAGAGGAGTATGTCCAGCAGACTGCGATAGGCTGAGTTGATTGAAACTAGAGTATGAAACTGAATATGAACCTGAACGCAATCAGCACATCAAAACCACGTTCAAGAGCTGTCAGTGTCATCATTGTTGTGGAATATTGACATTGACAGACAGATCCTGATCGTGGTTTAGGTGTTAGACATATCAGAGGGGCAATTCTCGTAATTTTAAGAATGTTCACAGTCTAATCGCAATCTTAACCTGTCAAAAATACCTCTAATTTCCCTATATTTTTGACAAGTTTTTGACATTTGTTTTTCGCCGAGATGAGACTAGATTTTGAACGTTTAAAATTACGAGAATGGGCCTTCTGTTCATGTGACTATTCACAGCTTGTAAAAATTTTCTAGACAGAAATAATAAAGAGTTAATGCATCAGCTGTGTCCCCTAGTAAACTTTGTAAGATTCAACAGAAAATAGGTTAATAGTATCGTAGGCGACGCTTCAGCCATTTGTCTTATTTATACAGTAATTGCGATTTTTAAATGAGACTATTATAACGCCTCTTAAATATTCTGTTTGGCACCACTTCTTGTTTTGCTTAGGTACTCTGCAATCTTAATAAAAGTGGTTAAATGCGAGCGGTCAATCAACGTCAAAGGTCTGTCTGTGTAAAAAATAAAACCCAATGAAAAATCCATACACATTAGTTTTCCGAGATTTTTTGTAAAGCGGTGGTCACCGAAAAAATTGATGGAACATTTTGTTTCACAAATTCATAATGTAATAAAACATATCTTTACGATAATAAGCCCATTTATTTAAATATTTGTATTTTACCACTATAATGCCCATTCAGAATATGTAAATCAAAAGCGGTATAAAACATGTCAAGGCATTAGAGGTCAAAACTCAAATCTTCGCATAATCCGATCGTATCGGATTTACAATTAAAAGTGACGTGTGACATACGTCGTGACAAGGGTCTACCGTAACCATCAGATAAAGTATCATATCCTCAGAGATCGTCACACTAATCTTACGCCTTGTTTTGCAAATGTCACTAAGTTTGAAATACTGATAATTGGATTTAGAGCGCGCGTGACAGCCGCGAACTGAGAGCATTTTAGGGTTAATCCTTAGTGCCCTTAGGTAGTTCTTTGATTAATGTATTTCGTGCAGCATCGAAAAGCCAATGAAGAAAAATGATGCGTTTTTTTTTCGCGGCCATCAATCAAACGTTATTAATTAGATGGAGAATAATATGACGAACAAAAGTTAATACATATGCGGTAACATAACCTAGCTTCAGTCTGAACCGAGTTACTTAATAGGGTGACTGGTAATAGTGATCGATACTTAAACACATGATTCTACTCATGACAACAAACAACTTTTACTATCGGACCAAATCCGAAATCGCGAAATAAAAATCAGCTGTTCCCTACATTTATGTTCGTACGAGTCGTCAAAATGTAGGGAACAGCTGATTTTTTTTTCGCGATTTCAGGTTTGGTCCCATAGTAAAAGTTGTTTGTTGTCATGAGTAGAATCATGTGTTTAAGTATCGGTCACTAATTACCAATCACCCTTGTATAGATATATTTTTTTTTTACTAAGGTAACTTAATTACAAGCTTCACAAGGGGCGGTCTTATTGCTTAAAGCGATCTCTTCCAGACAACCCTGGATGGAGAAGAATAAAACACAATAATGGTTTTATTCCTCTCTGGATGGAGAGGAAAAAACCATGAATGGTGTTATCTCTTTCATCTGTTTATCTATGACTAAATTATTTCTTACATAAAAATTCAAGTTCAAATATATCATCTCAGATTGCATTTGTAGAAAAATCGTTTATCAATTCATTTTTGTGATAGGCTAATCATATACCGATGAATGTTTCAACGATGGCCGCGGTATACAACCAAACGCACCACTTCCCATGGTGATTAGGTCTGTTATCACTGTCCTTTTACGAGCTGTAGGCTTTATGTTGATGTAAATCTATTAAGATATACTTACCTGCACGAAACTATACAGATATATATATGATTAAGACAACCGTAGATACATATACAACATTAGTTTCAGTATATGCGAAACCCGAAACACTTGTCTATGTCATTTTTATGTAAAGAATCTGTGTTAAAAATTTCAAAATTTTATCATGTAAAATCACAAAGTTAAGCGCTTGTTATGTTACCTGCTTGTCCGTACAAAAAGATGGTTACCAATTACCAGGCGCCGCCCGCTCACCGGCCGTGACTTGTGTTGTGCGCATATGATTACGGATATGTACTTAGTGTCGCTCGGTGTCCAACTTGTAACCTTTTTTAAATATTTTTGGGACAAAATATAACATGGTGTAAAAATTATTGCAATCGATTCAGTTACTTATGCTGAACAAACTATATGTAGGTTTGCAATATACTAAAAATAATGTTGTATATTTTACACAACATTGTCTAATAATATTTGTTTGCGAACAATAATAAACAGGTTTGCAATAAATTACTATTGTAAAATTATATTCGATGTGATACTACTACACAACACACTACGTAACACAAGACCAGTAACCAAGAACATATAATTATTTTAATTACAAATTTCATCTACCGACTCACGACCACACCAGTAGTTATATAGTAATTTCGAACTTGTTATAAAATACTTGAATCTCAAAATTAAGTTTCCATTTTTAGGTCATTACCTACCGCATAAAATCGGCTGTAAAAAAAAACCCTAAACTATAATACAACACAGTATTGTGTTACTGTATCCAACTGACATTTTGCCGCACACTCACCTACGTAGTAGATAGTTTTATTATTATTTTTATTTATAACCTACCGCTTGTGAAAGTCAAGATTAAAACCGCCCATTTTAAACTTTTCTGTAACATAAAAAATAAACTAATATCTACATAATTTAGTCAGAATCAGCTATTATAAATTCTAAAAAAATTACACCAAACAAAACGCTTACGATGCTATTGGAAAAATCATACGATGTCTGGCCGATTTTTCTGTCCAGCTGTACAAAATAATGATGTAATTTCTGCGTATGCATTTGTCCGTTTAGACATGCTGGCTACACGAACTTTCGCTGATCGTACGTAATACAAATGAGAAACACACCTACTACAGAGAATTTATAAACGGTGGACTTCGTTGATAAATTTAAGCGCATCTCAGACCAATAATAAAGTGGCCGATGGAACATGAATTAACCAAAGCACTAATGCAGTAAGGAGTTCTATTTGCAGACTTAAGAACACTTCAAAAATAGATCGCGGATAACGTAGAGTGAGTTGAACTGAAAGCTTCAAAATGAAGCATAAACGTAATCAAACCAATAACCGTAAAGAGGCAATCGGTGGCGGGATTTATAAAACAAAGCTGTTAGAGAGCGACACGGTCGTCGAACTTTGATTCTAAATTCGTACCTGTGTTATTATTCCCTCCTAAAATTGACATTTAATTGCGAGCGGCAAATTTTAATTCATCACATAAATTACCTGGTTAATGTTTGAGTATCATACTATCGTAAAAGTACTTAATTATTGCCTAAATTTATCGCTGGAAAGTGCAAAGTATAACGATCCTGGTTCGCTTATCTAATAAGCTTAATATTTGCTCAAGCAATCTTATCAGTTAGTGCAGAAAAGGCGCGAATCTGTTGATCTTGGTGACGCGCACCATGACGTAAATGTGACACTTGTCGGCCGAGGATACGATCGTAAAGTGATCGTGCACCTCTTTACCCATTATTCACAGGAAAACAGGAGCTGAAAACATTTTGATGTAACTTTTTATTTTAATGTAAATTGGGTAGCCTCACAATTGCTTAATATTTTCACTGAACTTTAGATATATTGGGACCAAATAAAGGCCGTACTTTCTGTAGGATTATTATTTGCTATAATATTAAACAAGTTTAGTCACAAAGTAAATAGTTACGCATCTTAGTTTTTTTACAGGAAACTATTATTAAGACGTTTGTTCTTGTCACATCACACATGATACCTTTGTTTGAACACTCTGATTATGAACAATTAAGAGTGATGTAACACACTTTTATCGCCTCACACAAATTAATTTTGTTGCTCGGCGACTTTGAAACGGGCACAGTTTTACACATTTGATTCGCTATTATAAAAATTTAATGATAAAAACTAATGTCAATTATGGTTTGCCTTGACCGAAGACCCGAAATATAATGACGATCAAACCAATATGGAACCAATTCTGAGACGCGAAGATTAGGTGCCACTAGACTGGTTCCTATCCGGTATTCGAACTTGATGAATAATAATTAATTTTATTAGATTATATACTTATTATAACCACAGGGGGTGCTCGCGTCTAGGTAAGGACTATTCGATACAAATTCTTTACATGGTGAACAAATTAGTTTCTGGGGCCTCATATGTGGCGCCCTACAGAGATAATAACTTCACCTATCTAGGTTGCCTGCCTACGTTAATTGAATGAAGTGAACCTATATGGGCATAAAATTAATTTACGTAATCGATCTATCGCAACTCATTCTCAACATATGTGCGTACATAGAAAAGTAGGTAATCAGTTTTAAATGTATTCCACGCGTCTTGTATGATTTGATTACACATTATTTCGCTAAGCGAATTGTCGTGTCAGGTCATTAATTTTCTGTAAATTCATCACGATTCATGAAGTTTTATTAAACGCTTGTAAAGAAAATAGATGAGATGTAAAAGTTAAGGGGCTATTAAATCCATCCATTCATAACGTAGTGATGTGCTCAGTTGTCGCTCGGCAGGGGGCGGTACCTACGCACTGTAATTACCAGTAATTGCAGTCATGCATAACAACAGCGACGCGGCGACGGTGAAATACTCGGCCCACGCCTCTCATTACAACACTAACATTATTGGTTTTAGATTCATATCATAGATGTAGCCTACCTACTCGAAGATGTAGCTTACGGCTAGTTTATGGAAACTCGGCCTATTATAAATTCAATGATGTACACTCGATACGATGATGACTATAATAAAAAGATTTGGATGATTACGATTTATTAATAATATACAACGTGTAACATTAAATGCGCAAAACCTCAGACACCCCAACTGGTTTTTAATTGAATAATTCAGAGAGAAAATAAGTCATTAAAAAAATTTTAAAGGTTTTATGTGTCTTTTTAGTTTTTCTGGCCATTCTGATCGTTTCTTGCGTCTGCGACGACGCTTTACCGAGGGAGGAGTCGTCACCGGGCCGCTGCGCCGCGCTGAAATTGGCTTGCTTGGCCTATTAATAAATAGACACGGCAACGTTTTTAATGAAGATTTTTTGAAAAATGTGACCTATATTAAAAAGTGGTTCAATTAATTCTGCTCGTTATCAAACTATTCAAACTATTTTCAGGTTTTGCGCATTTAACGTTACACGTTGTATATCGTTTCAGTGAAAGAATGGCTACTTATAATTTCTAAAGTTTTTTAATAATAGTAAATTTTGACATGCTGTATTCTTAAAATTCGGATGTATTAATAAAATTCTGGTTTTCGCAAAAAATCTCGCGCAATTAAACATCGTCTGAGCAACAAATTTCAAGGCAAGTTCTAAGAAAATGATCGCTCTATTAATCCATTTATCGTCTGGAGGAGCACTTAAACCAGGTAAGGCTTAAACAATTGTAGTTTTTACCTTAATTAAATTCATTTATGTATGAGGCTCGGAAGACTAATAAGGAGTGAGAAAAACACGAGTAGCGAGTAGAACCTGTGTGGCCTTACCAGTCAGCGAGTGTCGAGTGACTAGCGCCGCTGCGTCGCTGACCAAGCACGCAGATTTCATATGAAATCGTTCATATGATGAGTGATAAGCTGGTAATTATGATTATCTATGAAAATTTGAACACATTACCGAGAATTTCGTCGTCTAGGAACGTGTCAGGCTAGCGCGCCACGGGCTTGTATTACGGCTTAGTAGCGCCATGGATCATTGTGGGACACATTCTTACTTCAAGACTGTGCATCATATTGTACTGGCTATGGAATGCAGTGTTCATTTACAAGTTCATTTCCTATAATTTTTTTCCTGACAAGGGATAATATTATTTACGTACCCAGAATTTTAGGACGATTAAAATGACAGTGACCGTCTTCCACAATAATTTCCATTACTCTCTTATCTTAATTCGAGGTTAGGCCTAAGGTACGGCCATGAATAAAAACTAAATATTCAATGCATAAAATGTCATCATAATGTATTAGAGGAATGTTGTTGATGTATAATTAAGGCGTTAATCGCTATGAGATATAAAAGTACGAGTGCAGTGGCGCCCGGAGATGGCGCCACGCCACGTTTAGGACGAAGGCGCAGAGCCACATTACTTCATAAGTACAATGCGATTAAAACCCTTCGGTCATTCTACGTGAGGAGTTGTTAGCGTTCCACTGTCTTTTTATTGTAATTATAAAATACAGGGTATTTTTTGTTTGTAAGTATTAATTTTAAAATAATTAAGTTAACAAAATTTGAATTCAATTTCTCAATAATGATTCAATACAAAAAAAAGTTTAAATGTCAGAAATCATTTTTTAGCTTTTAAAATAAGTTTGGTTGAGCAAAATGCTGAGCGAAAAATGGTGTCGTATTGCTAGTATGGTACGATTTTTTACTTGCATCAGGGCGTACACATCGTACGACATTTATTTATTTACTGCCGTCAGCAAAGCCGGCGGGTTATTGTCTTACGATTTTGTTTGTTGAATATCCGTTGTTGCTGGAAAGCACCATCATTATATTCTCTCGCGCCGAAACTGCAATGCCGTCAATATTATGATTAAAATCTAGGTTATTGCCGTTAGTTTTCAGAATTTATGATGCATTTCGTTGCAATTGACTCATATACAGGGTTATTTTTAATTTGCTAGCTAAACTCAGCGGAAGCGATGAGTATCGATATCTAAACACGATAAAACATACGAAAACAGTTCCTCTCAACTCATACTTCGAGTAGGTAACAACAGTAACAGTGGTCGATGATCTCCCAAAAAAAAAATCATACATATGTTCATATTTTTTATTTTATCGTTGTTTCGATATCTATCTATACCCATCGCGTCTGCGGAGTTTAGCTAGACAATTAAAAAAAAAAATCCTGTATAATCTTTTAATAAATAAATAAATAATAAATAAATCCCTGGACATTTCACACAGCACCATTTGTCCCAAGCTAAGCAACCTAATGCTTGTGTTATGGTAACAAGATGGCTGATAAACTACTTTTTTTTTTTTTTGTAAATACATACATATTATAGATAGAAAAACACCCAGACTCGGAACAAATACATGTAGGTCATACAAATATTTGTTCCGTGCGGGAATCGAACCCGCGACACGCAGCGCAGCAGTCAATCGCTTAACCACTGCGCCAACCGTGCCGTCTCTACACAAAATTTTTGTCACTACACAAAATTTTAGAGAGACTTCTGCTTACCCGTACCCTTTGCCCGTGTTTAAAAGCATCTTTATTTGACTGTTACTGATATAAAATTTTGTAAAACCACTGGTAAAACCCGTACGCACTTACTACGATCATTATCACAATAAACACTTTTTTATTTATGTGTGTAATAATGCGTATAACCCTTTCATCGTTAACGCCAACCGTTACTCCAACAGCTATTTCCATCCCGGTGTATAAGATTTACAAACACAAACAATGCTGTAATAGCTTCAGTACGCACAGGGAGTACATATTATGGGAGTATATTATCATAATTTTTCTTATTAAAGTGTACTGCCAGGTCCCACTTTTATAAAAGTCTTTAGGCACCAACTGTTTCTAAAAACATTTTAGACTAGTTTTAATCCGGCTCGAAGGACCACTTCCCCTTCTACGGTGTGATTGCGTAACACACTATCAGTAGCAATGGTTTTCATGTTGACAGTTCAACAATATTCATGGTGGTATTTACGTTGTTGAGCAATCCTTCAAAATCATTCAGATCGATGTTGATCGTGCGTTACGCAATTAGGGTACCAGTTTGCCACGATGCTATTAATGTCTGGTTTCTATATTTAATTATGTTCCTACAGGTATCTACTCCCATCGACACCTGGACGCATCGAAAGTTCAAGTAGTGCATCCAGTGAAGGTGACGAGGCACGGCGAGCTGGTCTCGCACGCCGTCGAGCACGCGCATGCACATGGACACGCGCGTGCTCGAAGGGATCTTCATCACACGGAGCACTATCAGCCGCACGTCGTGCATTACAACCTTACCGTAGATGGCCGGGAGCTCAGGCTGGACCTGAGGTAAGCATATTTGATTTTTCATCATTATTATTCGTCATTTTGTTTAAGAGGATAAAAATATACAACGTGTAACGTTAAATGCGCAAAACCTGAAAATAGTTTTATCAGAATAACCAGCAGAATTAATTGAACCACTTTTTAATATAGGCCACATTTTTCAAAAAATCGTCATTAATAACGTTGCGGTGTCTATTTATTAATAGGTCAAGCAAGCCAATGTCAGCGCGGCGCAGCGGCCCGGTGACGACTCCTCCCTCAATAAAGCGTCGTCACAGACGCAAGAAACGATCACAATGGCCAGTAAAACTAAAACAGCACATAAAACCTTTACAATTTTTTTAATGACTTATTTTCTCTCTGAAATAGGTCAATTGAATTAAAAATCAGTTGGGGTGTCTGAGGTTTTGCGCATTTAACGTTACACGTTGTATATAACCTAACTAAAACTAAGAAAAAACTTAAATATGGCGTCGAAAAATTCGTAAATAACGCAATGAATTTTGTTGAAATGTCAAAATGAAAGCCATTGCTGCTGATAGTGAGTTACGCAAATCCGCTGTTTTTATTAACTGGTGTAGTTACTTCTATTACTTAAATACATAGATAAGATTATGTCTGTGACAGTATCTGGAGTACACACAGATACGGCTGAAGTTCACGGGCATTGGGCAAGTGATATCAGAGGACATTGGTCGTACATGTTACTGCCCCGTGGATTCACTCGTCTGAACGCAAATTGTTTTGGTAGTTGCCTTAGGCGAGCCCTACATATACAATAAAATTTTGCAATATTTTTATTGTGCAGTAATATTGATTGTATCACCCCTTGGACTCAAACGATCAATTATATTGACGGGTCATAAACGTCTATATTTTCTCGTGAGCAAAACTTGCCTAGTGTTCCGTGACCATGTCAGGCTTCCAGTCAGGGTTCCAGTTAGGCTTAAAAATATTGCGAAATACTACTCACACACGGTGCAATGAAAAAATAGTGTAATCAAAATTGCTCAAACTTTGGTTCAATCATTGCGGAATCTTCAGTATCGGTTAATACACGGTTAAAACATTGCGCTATATTGCGCAATATAATTGGTCGTCTAGGGTTTACAGTGAAAAAATCATGAAATGGTCCTTTTATCGACTTTGAATTTGGTCTGGTCTCTAATTTATTAACGTTAGCCTTTTTGTATGCTGCAACAACAAATAGAAGCAGAATTTTGACAGATACCTCGATGAATTTATCAAAAACATACCCAAGGTAATGCTCGTCTTATTCACAATACAAAGCAAGTACAACGGTGCATACATAGAAATATAGATACAAACGGGGATTGATTAGTCGCTTCTTATAAGAATAAAGTTTTTTCAATAACAGGAAAATTGCATGAAAGATATTGTTAGGTACCTACCTCGATGAGACTAAAAAAAAACCCAATGTAATTTTCGTCTTATTATTAATACAAAGTAAGTGCAACGGTGCATGCAAATATACAAAAGGATTATTGATTAGCCGCTTCTTATAAGAAAAAATGTCTTCAAGACGGGGAAAATGAATTTGATTATCATAAGTAAATAAATTAAAAAAAAAAGATGTTTTTGTCTGTAAATTCCTATATTATAAAAACCTAACCTAACATTTTTATTTTAAGTAGTAGGGTTACATGAGAACATGATTTTGATTGTAGTATCTCGCAGCGATAACCCGGGCCATGTGAAATTCGGGCATCAGACGTATTACAATAGATAAGAGAGTAAGCGTGCGCCCGCGCCGCTCTCTGTTGCCGACTGGACTGACATAGTTTGTTTTTTGCCTATCGCGGGTCGACCTTCTCAAATATTTGAACTTGGCTTCGCTATCGTTCTGGGCCACATCGACGTTTATCTGCGAGCAAAACTACCAGTAATGACACATTATCTCCCTTATCACTAGAGTATTTCATTATGCTTTCATGTTCAGGTACGTTTAATTCTATCACCTGATTGTATTCTTGTTTTGTACGCCCACTTTACTCAATGACTATAAAAAAATGTAAATCACTACATAGTATAAAACAAAGTCGCTTCCCTGTCTGTCTGTCCCTATATATGCTTAGATCTATAAAACTACGTAACGGATTTTGATGCAATTTTTTTTAATAGATAGAGTAATTCAAGAGGAAGGTTTATATCTATAATACATGCATAATATAGTAGAGAAACACTGATAATTTTAGAGGTTTCTAATGTGATGTCGTAAATAAACACATTTTTTTGCGATTACATTGTAAACGCTGGCTGAACCCGTCGAGATAGATCAAAATAATGTACTACAATATTGTACACCTTAAAAAGGTCTACAAAAAAGTCCGCAATGGTATATGTCTATCTCTTAGGGATAACCCACAATAACCATTTTTTATCCTATACTTTTTACGAGAAATAGTGGCTCTAAAATTATCAGTTTCTCCATTGCACCCGTGCGAAGCCGGGGCGGGTCGCTAGTTTTTTTATAAAAATAATAATAAAAGAAGTTGAAATAATCAATCAAGTTGAATTATGACCATCTGTAAACTAAAAATACTACTCTGCATACTACAAATATTACCTTATTTTGTCGCCAAGTTAGCTTCTGTAAACATTGGCGCAGAGTCCATTGTTCACAAACTAAACTAAATTTAAGTTCAGTGCATCTTTTTCTTTCTATTTCATTAAGAAAAGGACAGAAGATAAACATTAGTTTAGACCTGTCAAATTAGTCAGCACCTGACGTAAATTGACGTATTTTCAGTAGCCAATTTTTTTATGTCTATGGAGTACCTTAATTTGACAGGAGTGAACTAGTATTTTTCTTCTATCCTTTTCTCAATGAAATAGAAAGAAAAAGATGCACTGAACTTAATTTTAGTTTAGTTTATGAACAAGGGAATCGTCACCATTATCTCTATCAGGAAGTCACCGTAGGGGTTAATTAAATTAATATAATTTTAAGGAATGTATCGTGCGTGCCCGAATGTATGGTGTCTACAGGCGCCCACAATCTACAGGACCGATCGCGAAGCGTTTTTGCGAATGTCACTTAATTAAGACTTATTTTCAGCTTAGGGAGGTCGACAGGACACACATAAGACCAGATTGGTTATAGTCTTTCAGATCAAATAGGATTAGATGTTCGGAAGCCTTTAAATCATAGTAAAGATTAAGAGCTGTGCAAAATTGCTAAATGTTTTGCAGTTCTGTAAAAATATATAACGATATCTTCTTCGTCTGGAATTATGTGATTTTAATAAGTATTAACCTTGAGACGGTCTGAGCCCGTTTCCGAGGAGTATGCACATAAATCTTAGTAAATCTGCCCGTTGTTCGTCTGACGCAGCATTAATACTATTGTTGCTACCGGCAACAGAATCACTAGTAGTTAAACAAATGGCTCTTTGTTTATTTTAGGTAGTCTTTATTTATTTAATCGCATTAACAATCTACATTTATAATAGGACGTTTTTTGTATGTATTTGGCTCGTGTTTTATTTTACTGTCGTAACAGATTTTTTTTGTCTTCTGGTCAGTCTTGAGACCTAATGTTTTAGATTAGGTACTATAAATAATTTATCAGCTCCTAAACGTCTACCATCGAACATCTGGATCAGTGATTCACGGTATCTTTTTTGGCAAATATTTCTTCTTCGTTTTGCTGTTTGGAAACTTGTTACTGTTTCTACTTTTTTGACCTTTAATACTCTTTGGGAAAACAACAACAAAGGGCTCTCTTTTTGAAGGGAACTGCCATATAACTGAAAAATGCTGTTGATATAATGATACTTATCAAAAACTAAAGAGCCCAAAACTAACTCTACCTACAATCTTAGGTCGCTTATGCGTACAAAAGGACCAGTAAGTATAAGAGTATGAAACATAGATATGAGAAAGAAGTAGATATGCCCACTAGTTGAAAATGTATCGAACTCCAGTGTCGCTAGTGCCCCCCTCCACGCGCTACACATTTTTACTTACATTTTTTTAGCTACTTACACTACATATGCAGTTCAGTAAAAGCAATGGATACGAAGTCGTGCACACACTTGCAATTAATAAATCTGAAGGTACTACACATTCAATTATAAACCCTAACTCATCAAACACAGCGTACATTTACCATGCACCTTACAATTTACTCACACAAAAATATCTGTCGCTATCGTTGTGTTGTGCTAAAGCCATGTATTTTACATATACGCTAGTGATTGACTATCATCGAAGAGTTATCGATTCTTCCATTTATTATCGTACAAAAAAAATGTTGGGGTCATGTAAATATAATAAATATTTCTATGGTATGAAATTAAGTCCGACCAGCCGAAGTCGATCACGGTTGTTGGATACAAGATATTAATTTCGGACATGTAGTTGGCCCCGCGCCTAACTCACCGCACGCACTACTATACTAAAGCTCATAAATTTCGAAGGCTATTTCCGTACATTTTTACAGCAAAACTTGTATCCCAATCACTGACTAATGCTTAACTTTACTGAGAAAATATATTTATAAAAGTAGAATGCAACGTCAAATAGTCGGAAATATAGAAATGTTGTAATTCTATCAGATTGTGCTAAGAATCTAGCCTATGTAGGTCTTTCTGTCACAAAATAAATCACAAGACAATTTCTTATCTTAATTTAATTAGTTGTAATAGTTCAATTTATTGGCTTTGTCGGACAGACTATAAATCACACAACATATAATGAAATACGCGCCTATTATATTCCGGCCTTTCGCTCGCAGATATCAACATACGACATGTTTCTTGTTCAACAGTCGTTTTTTCTAGACTGTTTTTGCTAACTGGTAGTAAATAATACAGTCATTAGAGGCAATGATAAATTGAGAGACAACCAAACGGATGGCGTGACCACTAAATTCGTACACTTATATTTTAACTAAATAAACGTATAAGGTAGTAAAGATGTAAACCCACGATTTGATCTCAGTTGATTACTCCTTAAGATAATGTGGCCTTAATAAATCAATAACTACTGTTAGTGTTACCAGCCGCAAAATAATGCTTAGTTTTCCTAATCGAGCGTAAAGCTTGTTTTATCTTAACTTAGATATAATGAATTCCAAATCTGGAAGGCATAACAGCATTCCTGTGCCGAATAGTGTTAATAATTTATGAAACACTAGATAGTTAATAAAATTAAATTTGTTTGTGAACATGTACTTACTTCCCGGGGAATATGTTCACAATAAATGTTAGGTACTTCGTAATGCTGTCGAAGACGTAACACCATTCCTATAAAGTATTATATCGCAATACTTATGGTGTAAGTTTAAGTTTGTATATCTTATCAAATTAATCTAATCTTGTTAAAAAAAAAAAAAACAAGTAGGAAATGAATTATCCCTTATCCAGACCAGACATCGTTGATACATTGAAAAATCATTTGGTTTTTTGCAGTCATTATATTCATACGGAATCAGCAATAGTCTATGCCTACAATATAATATATTAGTTTGATTAATTGAGGTGGTTGCACTTACGCAATACACTCTTACCAGTAATGTCGCCATCGACTAACGCAATCCCAAACGTAGGCTATACACACGGGATCAGATACATGAACCACTCATTATTTCTTTCGAAATAGATAAACCCTTGCTCACTTGCAGCGAGACCAAGATTATTATCATTTATTGCTAAACTATTACATCACACCTCTCCGACATCTTCAGGTTTACTACATCAACCATAAAGATGCATATTGTTAAAATTGCTATAACCCGAAAGAGAAGACTGACAGCCCCTTTTCCTTTTGGCCACGTCAAGAAAATTGCACATAATTCGAGTTCTGTGTCCAATTAATTTATAGTTACCGATAAGGAGTAGATAATTATGCTCTTATAGCTATTAAAGTTGCGATTTCATAAGTAGCCTGACGTATTGATTTATGGCCGTACCGAGGTAATGAGACAAATCTAATTACAATAAGAGGCTTGTGCTTCAAATAGAAACAGCTGGCAACTAATTGCTATAAAATAAGAATAAGTAATAAGTTATCTTGTTATATATGCAGTGGATGATCAAAGCTGCGCGGATGCATCGTGTCGCGTTTTCGCCGCGCAATAGTTTCGCGGAAGCGTCGCTATCACTCGCACTCGTGTGAACGCAACATTAGCTAGAAGCTGTTCGTGCACTTTTTGTACCTACGCACACCGATTTGATTGCAGCCTACCTTTTTAAACAAGCTCATACTTTCTAAATAAATAATGAAAAAATGCCAATAAATACCTAAGACGGTTTCATTTCGGTACCGTTCCATTAACAATAAAAAAAAACACATGATCACCTTAATGCAGGCAGTTGTCACCAAACTTGACAGACTGGGGTGCGGGCCGCGTGACCTCGTCGAATTTCTTTCTTATTCAGCAACTGGGACGCTGGGCTCATGCATTTTTAATGTGCTGGGGACAAAAACTTGACAGTTTGAAAGTTGCTGTATGGTCTTCGAAGTTCAATTCATACATATTTATGTGGCAATTATTGTAATACAATGAACGATGAATATTGCAAGGATTGCACATCGTGACCCTACGTAGCCGGCCCGTGCACCGAATATAGTAATACCCAAATGAATGAAAAACGACTGTTTAATGCAATCTGTCAATTATGTTATGTGAACATACGGTGGCTCATGCCCAGTTCAGCTATGCCATACTTTACCCTTTTCTAGAACTGAAATAATTAATCCACTATCAGAATTTCAAGAGCACTGGTGTCCCTGTGGTAACGGGCCCGACTTACGAGTGGTTGTGGGTTCGAAGCCAAGCAGGCAGTACTTTGTGTAAATTATTTCATCAAAACGGTGAAGGAAAACATCGTGAGGAAACCGAAAAATTCAAAGACCTCTGAAATCTACCAACCCGCACCAGGCCCGCGTGGTGGATTACGATCTCAGCTGTGGGAACATTATAGGCTTATTATGCAAAATTTCAAAAATATTTTCGGTAAAAGTTTCACATTTTCCTGAAACATCTAAAGAGATACCTTACTGAGAAAAGTAAACATTACCGTTAACGTATGAAATGACTCTGTTACTCTTGAACTGGATAATTATATGAGTAAGGCCAAGGTTTAACATTGTTTATGTATACAGCGATCAAACGCCTGAACTATTTTTGTATACATAATGTAATGCTTACAGTTAACTCATATATAGTCTTACGTCGAAAAGATCCGCAATATGATTCAGCAGTATGTAAAGTAACACTTTCAGTGCCCAGCACCCGGTTCCAGGGTAGAAAGATAATTTGTTCGCGTGCCCAGAACTCGCCTCCCGCGTCCCTACATATAAATAGATATATGTGGCATGTGACCTTGCCCAGCACCTGCCTACGGGCCCTTTCCCACGGCAAGATCCCGTTTTTTGCAGGATCCCGTTTAGTAGTGTACGTCTGGTTTCAGTTTGCCCCTGCCACCCTGTACAGGTATTTGTAAGGAGAGTCTTCTCTTTTGACGTCTTCCAGAACCACTTATGTTGAAATAAAAAATGGATATGGCCAAAATAAATAGAACGATTGCCACAATGTGACTCGAAGCCTGAACAAGTTATAATGCAAAATGCAAAAACAAACGTGCTCAGTGCCTTAACAATTGATAACTGCAGCAAACTTCAAATCTAATAGACCTCCCGTGGAGTGCTCAATAATATAATATTCTTCATTATTTAATAATATATTTTGTCAAGTTTACATTCCCTATAAAGTTCCAGGGTTTTGTAATAACTATAAACGAGCAATATAAACGATATAGGCTTTGGTCCTTTCACCCTACTAAAATAGTAATAGTTGTCGTAATTTCTAATTTATATGCGGTCCATTAGGTTTATCGAATTATAAGATTTTATAGCAGCGAGTTAAGATTGTGAACAGCGAATGCTATTTGCCAAACACTTAACGAATGATAATCGCTGATAATTTAGTTGCACCGTTGTTGTCGAGTTGGAGAACAGTTAAGGGTACAAGAGGAAAAATGCCCGAGTAATTCGACCGCGTACAAATTATTGGAACATTTTATGGCTTAGTACAAACTTGTACCAGTTACGAAGGTTATTTCGAAAATTGCACCCGTTATCGGCTGCCTTTCTGCGGTTAATATTTTTATCGTATAAAATTGGACAAGTGATCGCTCCAAAGCAGTCTAATGATTGTTGTAAATTTCATCGGTGTTGGTAAATTGGGGGCATGGATAATAAATTTTCGCATTGGTAACATCGACACGGCGCGAGATCAGACAGGTTCTCCGTGCCAAGTCGTTAGGTTCAAATGATTTACATAACAATTTGTAGGTATTTGTGTAATTGCTACGAGATTAAAGCTTTTATAGTGTTCCTTATTAGGAATATCGTTATGATTTATTTGATGTCGAATGTGTTTATTAAGATTGGATAGTTGTGCTTTAATTAATTTATATGTTATTGATATGATTTTAATCCTGTCTTCATTCGTCTAAATGGTAATTTTATCATATTGAATACACATAAGACCCACATAGCGCAGTGCCGCCGAGTGCGTAGGAGGTTTCTATTTCGAGAGCTGAAATGAAGTAACAAAATGAGTCGCATAGCGCAAGTGCAAGTTCAAGTGCAAAGAACTCGTAAGAGGCTGTAATAAAATAAAGGTTTCGCACGGCAGGGCGCCGAAACCACAGGGCTCTGAGAGATTTATATCTACACACGCTGGATATATCACCGTGCGATACCCGATACGATGCGAAAGCAACAACAGAGTCAAAACAATACGCTTTTAGTTTTACTCTCTTATTTTCTGTTGCTGTGAGAGCGTCTGAGCGTTTCTCACTTACTCCCAGGAAATACTAAACGTATTACAAAAGCTAACACCCACTGCCTCTGCCTTTAATTTTGTAATGCTTTCGCGTTGACATTTTACGAATGACCTCTGACAGCTGTGAATGTTAAACATCTTGAAATTACACCTATTGCGGCATTTAAAAGGACGATGTTTATCGTGTTACTCTACCTATCGATATACTAATAATAAAGCTAAAGGGTTTGTTTGAATGCGCTAATCTCTGGAACTGCTAATCGGATGTGAAAAGGTTGACTGGTAGAAAATGCCTATGGCATTAAGTCTGCCTCTGTACATTTATGTGCTTGAAGTATTAAATAAATAAATGAATAAATAATATTTTTGCATTTCATAGTCTAATTCTTGGATACTTACATCACGCTAGGACTCTTAAAAGCCGAGCAAAAACAAAAAAAAGTCAGAAAGAACGCTGAGCGAAAACGGAGTAATAGTGCGGGTAGGCGATGCGATGCGTCGGGGTGGGCCGGGGGACCAAGAAATTTCACACGGACGAAGTCGAGTACAGAAGTTAGTTTATAATAGACTAGCATCCGCCTGCAACTTCGTTTGCGGAAACACATAATCAGCCTATAATATTCCCACTGTTGGGACACAAGCCTCCTCTCTGTGAGAGGGAGTGGGCCGTAATCCACCACGCGGGCCCAGTGCGGGTTGGTAGATGTCACATGTCTGCGAATTTTTTGATCTAGGACATGCCGGTTTCCTCACGATGTTTTCCTTCACCGTTTTGAGAGCAGTGGTGATGAAATTATTTACACAAAGTAAACCGCCTGCCTGGGTTCGAACCTATGACCTACAACTCGTAAGTCGCGGCCGTTACCACTGAGCCACCACTGCTCTCTGCGGAAACAAAAATTCGGAATTCCCGCCGTTTAAATCCTATTACCCGTTTTCCTGTAGGAATTAAGCATTTTCCCGCGGTGAAACGCAGCCTATGTTCATCAGGGCATAATCTCGGCTTCTGATGGTAAAACAATTTTTCAAATCGGTCCAGTAGTTTCGGAATATATCCAGTACAAACAACCAATCAAATCTTTCCTCTTTATAATATTAGTGTAGACGACGAAAAAGTTCGTCAATATACACAGTTTTCTGAGAAAGTCTCCTATCTACACTTTCTTCTGAAAACGCTCGTAAAAGTTCTCTTAGTAGTTAGGTAAGGTAAGCAGGTTGGTAGTTAGGTATAAAGTAACGACAGATACTTAAGGCGCTTTCCAAACGTAGAACAACGTAAAACGCTCAATTTTTTTTTTTACCCATAGTTAGGCGTATTGGTACATGTTACAAGCCAGAAAAAATTGAGCGTATTGTCAAATTTCCAAAGAAATTACTTATCAAAAATATTTCATAAAAATAAAATAGTATCATGATAAAACAATTGTAAATTAGAGCTTAAAAAATTGTTTTCGTCGCATAATTTAAACAGAATGTAATCAACTAAAGAAATACCTAAAAATTATTAATTAAAACTGCAACATTACTTTTGTTTTGGTGGTAATTCGATTCAACTAACGGCAACAAATAAAGTTCAAAACCGCAATGCGGTTGGCATTGCGGTTTTGAACTTTATTTGTTGCCGCGATGCGTTTTGGTCAATTATCCCTAATTCCTTAATTCGCCTTAATTCCTTAGTTGTGTAGTTATGTACCTAACAATAGGTGAAATCGATACATAGATAGGGTGGTCCTTTTCAATATTTCTCCTTAATTCCTTAATTAGCCTTAATTCCTTAGTCGTGTAGTTATGTACCTAACAATAGGTGAAAGTCGATCCATAGATAGGGTGGTCCTTTTCAATATTTCTCCTTAATTCCTTAATTAGCCTTAATTCCTTAGTCGTGTAGTTATGTACCTAACAATAGGTGAAAGTCGATCCATAGATAGGGTGGTCCTTTTCAATATTTCTCCTTAATTCGCCTTAATTCCTTAGTCGTGTAGTTATGTACCTACCAATAGGTGAAAGTCGATACATAGATAGGGGTGGTCTTTTTCAATATTTCTCGCGATTTACGCTTTGCAAAAGGATTCTTCCCCATCAGCATCATTAGCCTACAGCAGTCCACTGCTGGACAGACGCCTCTCCAACTGCACGCCATTCAGCTCCATTCTCGGCAACTCTCATCCAGCTGCTACCATTCACTCTGCAAAGATCGTCGCTTCACCTAGCCGGAGCGCGTACTACCAAACGTTTGCAAAAAAAAAAAACTTGCTGTTTACTTTCAAAAGGATTAACCCTTCGTATGCCGTAGATGAACGTCGATCCACGCGAGACACAATGGCTTTTTGATTTTTTCTGCAATTATGGCATTCAACAGGTTAATAAGCGCACGTGGCTAAATCTAAATAATAACAGCCGCATAGGTCGATCGATCAGGTTAAGCTACACTTGCCGCGGTTGGTCTGTGGATGGGTGACCATCATTAAATACCGAGACCCCTCCGTGCCTCGGAAAGCACGATAAGCCGTTGGTCCCGGCTGACATTCGTGGATCTTTGACAGTCGTTACGGGTAGTCAGGAGCCCGAAAGTCTGACAACCAGTCTTACCAAGGGGTATCGTATTACCCAGTAACTGGGTTGTGGAGGGCAGATAGGCAATCGCTCCATGTAAAATACTGGTATTCAGCTGCATCCGGTTAGACTGGAAGCCGACCCCAACATAGTTGGGAAAAAGCTAGGCAGATGATGATGAACAGGTTAGGTAAAAAACGCTATTTCTCGTTACTTATCGCAAAAGAGATCTCTTAACAGTCTTCACAATTCCTACGGTGTAATGTAAGTAGCCTTTTCTTCAGTCGGCAAACACACAGCACTATCAACATTAGGTGGTATAATGATAGTATTTCAAAGATATTTGCATGTTAATCGCAGCTATTAGGCATCTATAACACGTTTATCTCGTAAGGTCTCACTTCGGCGCCTATTTTGTCACATATAAGGATACCCGTATACTTATAAAACTGGTCTAATCAGCTTAAACCAGCTTATAAATGTTACGTAAATTACCCATTTAGCCGCATTTTTATAGACATTTGATATGAAATAAACATTAAATTAATTTAATTATATTATTATTTTTAGTGAATGAAACTCACCTTGTGAATCGAAATGGCGGCTTACTATAGATAGTGGAGGAAAAAGCGATCGTGTTTACACGTACATATGGCTGATTAATTTGTATATTTGTATGCAAACAAGTAGCAACGCACGATAAGACTTGTGAAGGTACATAAAAGATCTTTAATTGAGGACGTGAATTAATTAGCAGGTTGGCACCTCTCTAATACAAAACAATTTGAATGCCTATTTAACGATATAGACCCCAAATATTTGGATGCTAACAGACTGTATCGGACTAAACTATGTTGACATGCAAATCGAGCATTGTAGTCAATTTGTTAACTTTTCTACAATGTTACGCTATAATGCACGCAGTCCTTTACCGTTTCAAACAATCAATCGTCAATAATGACAGGGTAGTATATCTAGTTACAGAGTATGCACAGACAGACACACAGACATTTGTGTCAACACGTATCTGGGGCGAGTGTGTTTACCTCTACTAATTGCCGTAATGAGCCTTATCTGTGTGCTTAGTGCCGTACTCGCCACTCGAACTGTTTGCTTCTGATCGACAGCCAACGGCCCAAGGCTGATAATGTCCACAATAACTCAAAACAACAGCACTTGTCCTTGTTAGCTTAGTGGCGACGAGCGGACAATACGCGCATGTGTATTGCCGCGTTTCATTGAAACTTACGTTAATTCAGCAATTATTATCAACGTTACGTAATCTGCAGGTTGTTGACCGAATACTGCCATCAATAAAATTATTCAACGCCAATTACTGACTCATAAATTATTGTCACTTACAGTCAATAAAATAGGACATAAAGGTCGGTTAGTTACAAATACAGTGAGCACCCGTATATCCTTTCCTTTTTCTGCGTTTAATATATCGTTACATTCCACAATTGCAGCATTCTGTCCGGTATCTAAGGCCGGTCCATACTGTCCGATAAATCTTGACCGTGTGCCAGTGCGAAATCTACTTTTTATGGTCGTCGTGGCCGTCGCCATAGTAGACAGATTCCTTGGACGATATGCGATTAAGCCGCAGTTTGAATTTATAGCTGGAGTTCTTCCATGTTCGATGGTTAGTTGAACGCGAAAATAAAAATAAAAAACGTACGATCCACACGAAAATAACGATAGAACCGGCGCTCTGCCGGAATGTTAATCACAGTACTTACTTTCATAAACACTCGAGAATCATCTATTGTCTAAGTATAGTTTGGATGTACCTAATTTATTCTTTTTTTATTTACGGATTAGTCATGTAGTATGCGGTGCGCGCAAGAATCTGAGGCTCGCGGCGTTATGCAAAGAGCTGGTGGTAATGGTTATCTCCCTGGACCTCGTCGAATAAGGCGCGCCTTCCGGCCGAGAATCCCAATTATGGCGTTATAATCCTACAAGGGTTATACATCAGTAAAATAAAAACGAGGAAACGTGCAAATATCTTACTGTATTTGAACTATGCGAATTACTGGAATTGTTGAGGTCTAATGAGAAGGTCTAATTAATGTTCCATTTAACACAACATTACGCCTTATTTTTAAAGAGGTTCGGCAAAGGGGTTCGAGGTTCCATATTTGGTCAGTTCTGTGTATAAGTTCCATACGGTTGAGGGCGAACCTATGTTCCCATCTTCTCCATCTAACATGTAGTGAAATCACACACTTCATAATTTTTTCCGTCCAGTTTTCTACCTTAATAAGTTGGGCAGAGGTGTACCTTCAGTACACCCACATTTCACCAATTAAGTCCAAGTAATCCCATCTAATAGGGATCGAGCTTATTTCAATCAACCGGGCACAAATCTAAACTCCAGGGTGCTACTGAGAAATTCCAGATACACGAAGAGAAAATTCTTAGAAAAATTACTGTGCTCATCACTATAAATTGAGTGCAAGTGACATCTTTTTGACCGGCCTGTTGGTCTAGTGGTCAGTGGTCCTGACTGCTATGCCTAAGGTCGTGGGTTTGATTCCCACCCAGGACAAATTTTTGTGTGATGAGCACGATCATTTGTTCTTTGTCTGGGTGTAATTTATCTATAATATGTATGTATTTAGAAATATATATGTATGTTTATCAGTTGTCTAGTACTCATAGCAAAAGCTCTGCTTAGTTTGGGACTAGATGGCGTTGTGTGAAAGTTGTGGAATATTATAATATTATTATTATCTACAGAAAATTTTCTGAGTGAGATTGGGAAAAAATTACTATTAGTCCAATAAATTTTATTATGCAGCATGGTAATTTTTCCATTATCACTCAAATGCACTCAGATTATGAGACAGCACAGTAATTTTTCCAAGATTTTTCTCTCCGTGTAGAAAAACCCAATAACACTTTGCCCATCCTGGGAATCGAACCCAGGAGCTCACGAGGCAGTTCTACCTAAATACTCGCGTAAAAGTGACACCAGCTAATAAAACCTCTTTGTTTCAGGCCATCAGTAACGTTCATAACGCCGGCGATGGTGGTGGAGCGCCACAGTGTGGGCAGTCGGACTCGGGACCGACCACACCCTGACTCGACTTCGTGCCACTATACTGGTTCTGTCAGAGGGCAACCAGCGTCCAGCGTAGCCCTGTCAGCTTGTGATGGACTTGTGAGTATCCTGGCTTTATTTTTTTGTACGAGTATGTGTGCCTTAGGTTTATTGCTAACGTTTGCTGATATTTTTGAGCAGCACTCTGACTGGGACAGCAGACATATTTTACTATAGAAAATGAAACTTTTACCCACCACGGTTCACGCGTGATGGTCCCTCTGTGCGAATAGGCGTCGAAATGTATTTAGGCATCATTATTTACTTCTTTGGATCAGAAATGCTTCTCTGTGTCATAATCCATCAAACCAAAACCTTATACTTGAATATCTAACTCATATCCCTTTATTCTGTACCTAGTTAATGCTTAGACGCTATTACTGATGATGGTATTTTACCCTTCAAAGCCAAAATCACTACTGATCAGCACTTAACATTTTATTTTTTCAAGATTACTTTTAAATACCTACCAATATCGATTTTATCTGAAATTGCCTGCCGATACCTTGATCCTTAGAGCTTTAAATTGGTGCCTAAGTGTACAAAAGGTATTGGCCCTTATCAGTGTCCCAAAATAAAACACAACCGCGTTTAGCTGGAAACGAAACACCCGGCAAGTTAGCTGTAACTTCGAGTTTGAAAAAAAGTGCTGTCTAAATGTTTAGCATTCATTTAGATGCAGTAAAACAAAACCAAAGATAGCCAAATGATGCGTCGACTAGTCAAATGTCGAAACTTTTTATGTCTACGGCTAAATCGTTAATGTTACCGTCAGATACAAATAAACGGAATGTAAGATAAATCACAAAGTCTGTGGCTTAGCAGCGTGAGGTTGTGCAATAAAATATATTCGACACAAAACCGATCAGTACCGAGAATTCGCCAAATCAATCAGTCCAACAAATTAAATTATGTAGGTACCTACGACCTATACGTAGTTACGTACGTCCAACCTCGGCATGTGAGGACCGTCATCATGGTCTTTTTCCTTTGTGCAAGATTGGAACCTTTGATCCTGGCTTACATTGTAACACTTTTTTTTTTGCACTTGGTTCTAAACTGGGTTTCAACAGAGGGAAGGTGTAGGGATGGGACTTTAGTGTGGTTACCGATTAATGGAATAAAATAATCTTAATTATGTACAACACACAAATTCCAGATATTATTGTACGTAGAAATTATACATAAAGTGACACAATGGGCTGTCTTATCTCTAAAATCTTATTTTTGGAGACCGCTCTTCGTTTTACTCCTGTTTACTATATTAACAAAGTTTTTGGTTTGATCCTTATTTGGAAAATTGAAAATATAGGGTGGCAGAAACATCGACGAGCCAACTGTAACAATGAATTTAGCACATGATTCTGAACCAAAGGTTATCATGAGAAAAATATCAGGTGTTTCATAGAAAAGTGCGATATCTAAGTGGTCAAAATGTATTATTATAGTAAATTTAAAAATTATTAGTTATATAGAAAATTCTTTTTTAAATAACCGACGAAAAATTTCAACGCAGAGGGGTTCTGAGTCATGTACTGAATCCATAGTAACAGATGCGCATCGAAGCCCCTGCTACCCTAAATACCATTTGTTCTTTTCTTTTTACTTACAAATTATCCATATATTTCCACGTAAAGCTTCTCTCATTAGTCACCCAAAAGCCGGCCTATTAGATACGGCGCCAATTTGATTGAAACTGGGAAGTAGGTATTGGGTCACTAGATAGGTAACATAAGTAGAAGCTATGTAATGATAGCAAATGAATGTGAACAAATGAGTCGCCAGATGTCAGAGTTCATTCACCGATAAGTGGTTTATGGTTTTTTATTTTGTTCAGAATAATACTTTTACAAGTTTACCGTATTTTTAACAGGAATAAACAAACGTATAACTAAAATAAATATTTAATGGTTAGACAAGTAACTTCAATCAACTCAGCCTATCGCAGTCCACTGCTGGACATAGGCCTCTCCCAGACTGCGCCACAACACCCTGTCCTCCGCCTTCCGTATCCAGTCCACCCCAGCCACCTTCTTTAGGTCGTCCGTCCATCTAGCTGGGGGGCGTCCCACACTACGCTTGCCGATACGCACAAACTTGAAAAAGGACAACTATATGGTCCTTTTTCAAATTATTCATAAGCAATTGAATAGGTAATATGAAACTCCAAAAAGCATTTAATATTAGAAATATTTGTTGTGTTCTAAGACTGTAATGAGTTAGTAGACAGATCAGTGGAATAGTAGGTATTATGCATTTATGTAACTCATAATTAATTTATGTAAATAGATCTCTGATAGAATTCAGTTTTAAGTACTTTTTTCTGCCATAGATTCTGAGAATGATTCTTTATTTGACATTTACATAACTACATTTAGACAGTCCCCTGTTTTAACCAGAGCTACATATACCTACATATTTTAGCATTTTTTTTTTTCTAAAAGTACTAAACATGTTAACAAGGCCATTTTGGCTATTATAAAACATGTAGATTTTTGTAGAAGTTAGTTATGGAAACTATAGGCTTTATATAACCGCGTAGATAAATTACCTTTCGAGTAGGTCTAGATTTTGACAGACATGGAGCCTTGAATGAATAATCTCACCTATTTTCTTTAACAATTTATGCAACTCTTTATTAGTGTGTTTTCTGCTTCACCGGCACCTCATACACCTCCTTGGTTTTAAAAAACCTTAGTTCCTTTAAACTAGCGTAGCCTGTCATTCTTTATTCCGTGTGAATTTGATTCGAATCCATTGTAGCGTTACCTTAGCGAATACAAAAAAAAAAAAAAAATTTTTTGTTCATATGACTGGCCATCAATTTTGATTCAGAACTTTTAAAACATTGACGTGTACAAAATTTTATAATTAGCTTATTCTTTTTATTTTGATGCAAGTTTTTAAAAATAATAATTAAAAATTATATGTGTTAAACTGGTGAAGTTCCTTTTTTATTTCGCTGCACCATGTAAGAGTCAAGGTTTTAAAGGTACGCTTTCTTCAAGTTTACAATAAAGCAAAGTCGTACATTTACTTTCATATCTGGCGATGAGCTTGATGGAAAGTGAAACTATGATTTAGTGGCGGTCGGTCAGCGTCAGGTTTCGAAAACTAGTGTTTGGTTAATTGCTTTTCGACGATTACCCGTTTACTGACAAGTATAAAGCATAAATTAGCAATAAAACATACTTTATTGATTGGCCCGTTTATGTGTTCATATGTTATATAAACACACTTATGTAAATCTGGGTAATTTCATCTAGCCTTGCATTGAACGCAAATCTTTGCATTTATAATGCACTTTAAGTGAAACGAATCATGCTCTGAGAGACTTGGGCGAGGCTTTACTATTGATCGGCAACTCAAAACAAAATTCAGGGAACATATTATGCTTCTGAGCTCAATTACGATTTCAAATCCCCAAAGATCCCAAATAACTATTCATCTTACTGGTCGCGTACTTCATTACTGGTCGTGTACTCGTGTTCCAGAAAGGCCTTCGTGGCTTTCTGTATACAAGCTGTAACTTAAATAACGCACAACCTCTTAAGGGGTCATTGTACTCATCATTATGAACAACTTTTACTATGGGACCAAACCGGAAATCGCGAAAAAAAAATCAGCTGTTCCCTACATTTTGACGAGTTATGCGAACATAAATGTAGGGAACACCTGTTTTTTTTTTTCGCGATTTCAGGTTTGGTCCCATAGTAAAAGTTGTTCATAATGATGAGTACAATGACCCCTTAAGAGGTTGTGCGTTATTTAAGTTACACCTTGTAGCTACAATGTTCTTCCACTTCATTCGGTTCTCGGCTTCTCTCAGGGCTGTTGTAACAGAGAGTCCAGTGAGGGCGGTTACTTGGCCTAACGTGTGGTTAGAGACGTCTTGTCCCATCTGCCTTGCCCATCACCACCATATTTTCAAGATCATTTGTTTCTCGACGGCCCGTAAAACAAGTAACAGATCGTGGATATTCTATCTTCGAGTATAGATGTTTTCATTCTCTTGGTGATCCATGGTATGTGAAACATTTTTCACCAAAACCACACCTCAAAAGCTTCTATGTTTTTCCGTTCCGAATAGTTCACGACTCTGAGCCGTAAAATCTCGACGAATCTAACACATTTCACCTCCTTGTTTACATATTCCGCACACTTCAGCATAAAATGAGCCCGATGACAAAGAAAAATCCAGGTGCAGGGCTGTATCGTGTGTGATAATTAAAAATATACTTCGTGCATTAAAAATAGTAGGTTGATGACACCTAGTCTAGTATTATTAGCTAGTGGGTCATCGACAGATGACTTGTAAGCTTTTGATGCCGCGGGGGACAGATCGCCAGCATGGCGGACAGGTGCGCACACGCGTCACACGTCATCTCGAACTAAACGGTTGACAAATAGCCAGCGATTTGAATAAATATTAAACCCCTAATGAAACCTCCTTTGAAATATTTAAACAATTTATTGCTAATTGACTACATACTACGAATTATCGCGGCAAAATATAAAAATAGTTTGTAACTGGCTAAAAATATTAAAATCTGTTTATTTTATTCACATCTAAAATGCTTTATGTGACCCACTACCCAGCCTTGATTTGAGCATTGTTGCAAAAAAATTGCATAAATTATAGACTAGTTAGTGAAAATTTAACTACCGAATAAAAGTGGGCGTCATTTTTGGCGCGATTACATTATTTATATGTTTTGACATTGTAATTAGTACTAATTAGTATGATTGTAGACACGTGTAGGTAGATATGTAAATGATTGATCGATCACAATGTACCCAGTGAAAAGAGTACCCTGTAATGTAAATCGACATTGTCGTGTGGCTCGGCCCGCAAATGATGTCAATTTTCCGATTATTATTTTTTCGTAGCGCGTAGGCCGTGTCGTAGCACAGCGTAGTACGATTTTGACAAATACAATATTTGTATTTTCTGAGAACAAGACGTCTGTTATTTTAAAAATGAATAAGAAGGTGTTTTAATTTTTTTTAATCTGCAATTAGGACACGTATATGTGTCTGCTGTCACATTTTTTTTTAGAAGGAGTTAAGTTTGATTTCGACTATTAATCAATATTACAATTAATCCAAATTAAATCGACATGTCGGCTTAATGTATAATTTTAGCAATTCTTTATAGTTCACGTGCTACGTAATAAAAAACTAATTGCTTGCTACGCACGTGGGCGGGTAATATAAATTTATTATTCTTCGAAACAAACCTTTTTGTAAACGATCGAATCGATAAGAAACATGAAATTATAGCTCCAAGTGTACGCGATCGAATTAAGATAACATCACGTAAACTTGACTGTGGTGTGATATGTGTGTTTATAGATGAATATGTAATAAATCTTAAAAATATGATAAATATTAGACTAAAAATATTTTCGCCTGCACAAATATTATTATAAATTTCCATCTGACTATGATTGAAGTCCTGTATGTTTAATTCCAGTGTATAATAAATAAACAGCTGTCCAATTTGCCTAGCTAAGCTCACGTAGTTACAGCATCATAGTGATTATCTGCCAGTTACCTTGCTTTATCTGATATCAGTACACACATAATTATAATATTAATAGTCTGTGCTTTTTTTTACAACGACCAACATTATCTGAACAATTACGTCTTCGTAATAAGTATCTAATAGAGTAGACTTTTCTTGTTTTACAACTTAATAGCCTCGCAACGGATGTGCTTCATTATATCCAAATAGTTACCAAACAGTTTTTATTTTTGTTCAACCTACACGGTGTTGTAAAAAATTCGCAGTCTTCCTGTAGTTGCTAGCTTAGTTCAACTGCTAACAGCTCTACGTGGAGGCATTTTAAGTATTTTATAATTCGAACCATCTTCTTGGTTATTATCCCGATTGTAATCGGAGTCTGAATTCAGACGAGGGTGTGGCAGTGAGTCGGGTTATGATATCATGACGATCAGTCACCTGATATTATTTTAAGACCCTAATTTAGACGCACGACAATCATTTGGTCTGTTTAGCTTCGTATTCAAATCAATCAAAGTTACAGCGCAGTTATTCTGAAAAGCTCTAATATTGAGATTATGCTGTATTACGTTTCGCCCGCGGCTTTGCTCGAGTTGATGTCGGAAAATATCTGTTTTCATATAATTTTATTGGTTTGCTCGGCGCGCGCCAGTAAAGCTCTCCTAGTCGGCATGATTTTTTCCGACATCTTCAATAATTATCGTCTTATTTCAGCCAATTTACATAAAACCTTAAGGAATTATGCACCTAAACCTTTCTAATGAATCACTCCGTTCATTGATGAAAACCGTATGAAAATCTGTTCGATAGTTTTGACTGACTCTATCGTGTTCAGACAGACACGGACGGAGGACTTTGTTTTATAATCAGTGATGTATTGCACAATATTTATTCAAGGATATTATTACTCGTAAGTTTTATTTTTAACTTAAAAATAAAGGTATTAAACAGTGAGACAATAAAATGATATAAATTATACGTAAAATATTATTTGAATCGACGAATTTTTGCTATATTATTAAAAAGATGCTTACCTAATATTAATTAATGTAATTTTATGCAGAGCACCTACACAATGACTTTGAAAACGCTTATTAATTAGCCAGAACACGTCCAAATTGTTCAATCGTCTTTAAATATCAAGTGTTTGACGTTCGATTTCTATGAAAACTACATATTAGTACTAACACAAATGTTTAGATTTGTTCATCTCTATTATTACCGTATAAAGATTTATAGTTAACTAAATCCCGGGTCAAAGTGTATATCTGATCTAGTACGCAAGTGTCTTATCTATGTTGGTACATAGCATGTAGGTTTACAAAACCACATCAATATTTAAAATCGTTAGGATGAATGAACTTTGACAAGTGAATGAATGCTCAACTTTAAAGAGGTGTCAAACACATGATATATTAAATTCGTTCATTTGCAAGCTATCCTTAGGGCTTGTTAAAATACCGGTTAGAAATATCCGGAACATAAATTAATGTTCGCTTCTTGTAAAACACGAAACTGTTTGCACCATACCCATTTATTTGTGAGAGCAAAAGTTAAATTAATAAACCGTGAATGATATCATAATTACGATTCTGAAATATGTTTTGCGGTTAAAATTAAGTGTGCAAAAGAAGCAGGCGCAACCCTATGACCCTACAACCTGTGAGGAATTCAACGTCTCATTAATCACATCACAGACCATCATTTTGATAATGCCAACTGTGCTCAAATCTGTGATTTTTTATAACATACTATCAACAAAATTAAGGTTCATTTAATTGAAAAAGGCGGACACTAAAAATAAACTTAGATGTTTTTGAACGGAGAACACGGGATTCAAATTCCGTAGAGACCATTTTTTATTTAATTAATAAGTTGGTTGCCTGATTAAACCGCGTTGGATATCAAATGACCAACCTTCCTAGAACTTTTTAAACGAATACCTTTTTGATAGATGCATGACATAAGTATTTAATGGTGCCTGAAGTGTTTGATGGAGTGTCAGATGACGTCATATGACATTCGCTAATTTCAACACTCCAGTGTACTCGCTTTACATTGAATACAAAAACTGTCCCGATTGCAGTGAATAAATGAAAACCTCGTATTTGCAACCCACACCGAGAACTTAGCATATACACATATTTGTTTAGTAGCTAATGAATTTATTCAACGGAAAGTTTAACCAATGTTTCGGACTACTTAGACAAACACAGGAAATGTATGTCTAAAAAAACTGTGCTCGAACATCAGTGAGCGCCGACATCTGAAGGAGCTCGCGGCCACTTGATCGCGCAGCTGGACACCTCTAGTACTCATATCCGCATGACCATGTTCACTTTCTACCTACAACCGTATCGCTAACATAATGAAATTGAAAGTGATACCGCTAGAGGCCAAATGAGAGTCCCTCGTAGCAGTTATTCCAATGAAAAAGTGCGATTTCGATTATTGAGATCGGCAAAATGAAATTTTAATGTAAACCATGTTTGGTTTTATACTCTACAAAAAGCGCGAGTCACTTAACGATATACAGGAATTATGTAAAAGCTATTTAAACGCAGTTAAGCAACGTTTGCATAAGTTTTACAAGATAGCATCTATAAAGCGATTTGAGTTTAATATCTTTTGATTTTCCGATAATTTGTTCGGTTCTACTTTATTAAAAGCTGGAAAACAGCTTTCCACTAATAGAGGCGCATAACGGTTTCAGTGACTCATAGTGCATTAAAACATCGAACGTTCCCAAGAATCTTAAACTCAAACCGCAACATAATGTTGCGGCAACAAAATTAAAACTTCTCACTATCAAAGTCGCACCAGCTAAGTGCTATTAAATAAAATTTTACATCAATCAATAATTTAATGAGTTAAATTGCGCAGTACGACTTTCGCGGACGGCCTTCTGGCGGCAAGGCCGGCGACACACCGGCTAGGCAGACCACTCCACATAGTGATATATAACTATAAGATCTCTTACACATAGGTGTCTTAGATGTGCGATTTCGCAAGAAGTCTATGACGTGACTGACTACACGACCATGTGCTTACGCTAACGGCGTAAAATAGATAATTTTATGTTGGAAACTATTAAATTTAGAAATACATTTATTGCGGCAACGACACAGAATAATTCTACTTTATGTGAAAGTTACTTAGTCATACTGATGCAGCGGATAAATCAGAAATATTGCGTTCAGACTGAAAACACATTTCTGAGTTATACAAATTATTCAAAACAATTATCGCAAACGTTAGCGATGTCAATAACATTTTGGTTTTAGACAAGTTTTCATGTAAATTCAAAGGCTCGTCAAAACTATTTGATGTTAGCAAATCGACGTGGAAGTGATTTACTAAAGTGCCGAACGACACCTCTGTACAATATTAATTAAGAACATGTACCTACTTATAATAATTGCGCACCTAAAAAACTCGTTATATTTGACTATTAAATAATTTTGAACGTTTACATCCTAATAAGTTCATAAGCATATATGTTTTGAACTTAAAATCAAAGCAAACAATTAATCTGACTTTATAATTGACTAGCTGCACCTTGCGGTTTCACCCGCGTAAGTTTCGATTCCGTGGGTATATCGGGATAAAAAGTAAGAGCTTTAAATAACAGCTATGTACCTATCAAGTTTCATCGCAATCGGTTCATTAATTTTTGCGTGAAGAAGTAACAAACATATTATATTTCCCGCTGCGCTGCGTAAGGCCACACCGGTCACTTTTGTTTAGATTGACGTTTTTAAATTCGTAATATCTTTTGAATGGAATGACCGATTTGAATGATTCAAAAAGTAATCTACAGGTATTGAAACAGTCTCGAATACGAAATGATTTATTTGGATGAGGATTATTACAAAGGTATGGATAACATGGTCTGATTTTGGTCGGCATTTCTATCTAATTTTAAAATGTAAAAAAGTATTTATAGTGACATACCTACAAATGTTGGACATATGGTATCGCAAAGTTTTTTGTAGATATTAATATGTTCTTTAATATTTTAGAACATTTTTTTGTTCTATCATCGATAGTTTCCGCAGCGTATGCGATGAAAGCCATTTTATGGCAATTTTTCTAATATCTTTGGTTACATTATTGAAGTTTTAGTAGGGACCCCTAATTTTTCTAGTAATAAATATAGCCTATGTTACTTAGGGATCAGGAAATAGCATTCTAATTGTTGAAAAAATTTTGAAATCGGTCCAGTACTTTTTCAGTATATGCGTTATACAAAAATACAGATCTTTCCTCTTTATAATATTAGTGTAGATTATTACTACGACAGGTAAAGTAAAGACACGTGATATTTTTCTTAGTATGCAAAAGCTCATATATTAAAATGAAATTCGTTTAGCTGATTATCTATTAAGAATAAATCATTCCACAATCACGCAGACCACTAAGTTGATCAAGATATCCGTTCAGATGGAACAGTTTCCATTAAATTTCGCGCAAAGCCGCCTCTGGTTCGTTATCAATCAATTTATCTAGCTTTACTAGCAAACATGCCAGATTTGTTGACCCACTGGTCGCGAGACCGGTTTGGAGCTCTCAATGGACCGTAGACCATTCAATGTTATTTAGATGTAGGTATATCATACTGATCGGTAACCTCTATAGTTTTTTAAACTATTTAAATAAATTATCTTTTAATAAATCGACTGTCCAATATCCGACAACATTAAGTATGCAACGTTAATCTCCGTACCATACCTTTCAAAGTAACCTTCGCAGATAAGTTCCCAGTTCTTTGATATTTTGAGAGTATCATCATAATGCTTTATTATATCATCACACCATCGCCATGACGCAAGTTAGATAAGCTGTCATAAGAATACCGAGGTTACCGTGAAGAGACTACAGACGTCTGTTACCTAAATCAAGGTGATTTATTTAATAGGTACCCATTTTCACACGTACACTGCGGTTGTTTTGTAATTTATCTTGTGTTATTTATTACACTTCTTATCTACAGGCGGGTCTCTTGAGAACGGAGCAGGGAGAATATTGGATTGAACCGTCCAAAGAAATCCCAAAAGATAGTTCAGAACCAAGACCACACGTTATATTCAAAAGATCTGCCGTTGACAAAGTTGAAGCATGGCACAGAGCTAAGAGAGCAGTAGACAGTAGGACGAGAAGCAACACTCAAATCAAGAGAAATAATCATGAAAAGAATACACAACAACAATATTATAACAAACGAACACGACCAAACGCAAGACGATATCGCGAAAGTAAAGAAGCAATGGATAAACGTAGAAGGGATTACTTGGAACACAGGCGGAGACGAATGGAAATGATGAGGAAGAACCCTGCGGAATATAGAAGACATCAAAGCATGCTTCGCATGGAAGAAAGAAGGATACACCAATCAAATTCTAAAAGTAACTCAATAGAGAGTAGTAAATCTTCAGATCAGGCGTCATTGGAAGCGAGAATGAAGAACCGAAATAGGTTAACCGATGAGCAGAGGTTGCGAAGAATTAGGAACAGGCGACGAAGAAGAAGATCGAAGAACTGCGCAACGAAGCAGCCGACGTACTTGTGGCGAAAACAGAACATGCTTACAGAGAAAGAAGCGACACGACACAATTATGAACATAGTAACAAGGTAGGCATGAATGTATGAATATTTGATATGTTTAAAAACAGTGGCGCAAACGCAGCGTCAGTAATCAAAGTTCTGGCTTTGATCTTCAGATCATCGAATCAAGACACGCACAATTTGTTTCACCCTTTTCTTTTACTGCAGAACTTTACTGTACATAAACATCCTTATGTTATTGCAACTCCATTACCAACTGTATATATTACTTAACTGTGTATATTTATCTTTGTTTACCCTAATATTTAATCTGTATAATATTATAGGTGCAGAGCCACCCTCGTTACGGGCATCATCACAATCCGGCGCAGGCGCAACACTCACAAGATGGCGCAAGGCGTAGAACGCGCTCCGTGAGCAAGCCGCGCCACGTAGAAGTTTTATTGGTCGCCGACAAATCTATGACCGATTTTCACGACGGTAGTTTGGAAACTTACCTGCTTACTATTATGAATATGGTACGTGTAAATAAGACTTTAAATTGGTTAAACTTCCGTGTTCCCGTTCCAGAGCCAGTTTGATTTTTATGTAGGTATAGATACGGCCATGTCATAAAAATATACAGGCTCGTAGGCCAGGCTGGTGGCGTTGACGCGCAAACTGTAGCCATAAATAAATAAATAAATTCTTTATTTCGCCAAAAAGTCATCACAATACAATAGGGGGGCTGTTTATTTATTACATACAACAATTGGGGGGGGGAGTCCGAACAAGTCTTATTTCTTCTTACCTGGGGGTGGGAGGGGTCTAGATTATTCTAGATACTAATCTTACGTAAGATTCAAAGGGGGAGGGGTTCATTCAAGTCTTATTTTTTCTTACGTATGGGGGAGCGGGATAAGAAATTAGTTGAAATTGTCTTACGTAATCAATGAACAGCCACATACTTAAAAGACTAAGAATATAATATAAGGCTTATTATTACTAGGTCACAACAATTTGAATACTCTGACTCCTAAACTAGGTGTAGGTACCTGTGACTTTGGAGTCAGTGATTCTCCGTAAACAAACAAAGCCATAATTATATTAAATCCGGACGTTTCAGCGATAAGAAATGGTGGCAAATAAAACCATGAACCATGAATTCAGCACATGATTCTAAACCCTTTAGCGTAGAAATTTTTCGATGGTTGTAAAAAAAACTGCTGCATCATAGAAAAGTCCAATACCTATGCGGTCAAAATGTATACAACAGAATCATATACTGAATCCATGGTAACACGTTGCTCGTCGATGTTCCTGCCACGCTGCACATCACGACGATAATCAAAATTAATATAAATGCCTATAATGACGATTTAATCATGAGGATCTTCTCTGAAGTTAGTTTAAATATTTATTTTTGCCAATTAAGTATCCACAATATCTTATTTCTTTCTTTCTTTTTCTTCTTTTTTCTCTAAACAGGTATCCTCACTCTACATGGACCCTTCAATCGGTAACTATATAAAAGTGGTGATCGTGAAGATCATCCTGGTGGAACAGATCGAGGCGGCCCCTGATCTAGAGGTATCAAGGAACGCAGACATAACCCTGGCGTCTTTCTGTCGCTGGCAACACTTGCTGAATCCGGAAGACGACGAGAACCCTCACCATCACGATGTTGCCATCCTCGTGACCAGGCAAGACATTTGCAGTCAACACGATGCCCCTTGTAGGTACGAAGTTTCCTCCAACATATTTTTTATTATTATAGTTGTATTTTAATTAGTAATAACTAAAGATATAGCGGTAAAGAAAAAAACTAACACGAACATATCGCGGAATGCCATCAGCCGTGCGATTCTGTAACCATCTCACCGTGAAAGCTTGGGTGAAGTGCGCGTGGACTGAGCTGTCATTCGCTAGGGATTAACACTATTAAGTGCTCACTTCACTTGTGATTTCACGGTGAGATTTTTACAGAATTGACCGGCTAATCTACCGGTCACAGTGCACAAGCGACGCTACGGATAGCACTCAGAACACAGGGGGCAACATCATATTAGCATTTCTTTTTTACTGAACGCCGAGACAAGGTCAATGGCAGGAGCAGCCGTCTGTTAACAAAATAAACAGAATCGCGATGAGTAACCAACGCACAAATAGAACACTTTCAGATCTCAGCGCCGACACCTGGATATAGGTGTCTAACAGTTTCTTAGGCATTTCCAAACATTTACGTAACAAATAACGGTGAAAAAAAAAACTTTATTTAAATGAAACGGAAATTTTCACGTTTATATAAACGGTTTTATTTAAAGCCAATGTTTCGGCTTACAGTGATAAATAGCCGGCATATTCTAGACCAACTTATTTCTAGATCATGCGTTTTTTGTCGATTCAGAAACACATGATGCATCAATCTCAATGAAAGTGCGAATCTCACAATTTGAATTATAAACATGTTGTATTAAATGATGTGTGCAAACGGAGGAGATCCAAACATGACTGGCTTACATTTGAAGGCTTTGTTTATATATTTTGACATACGCGCAAATAACTTCACCTAGTTCCCGGGTGGATAAATATAAAATTACTTTGTAATTAAAATAAATCATATTGTGTTGCATTTGGTTCTTGTCGGTAAGAGGCCGCTGGCCTGTATACGCCGCACATGTTGCATAACTGGCTGTGTTTAGTATGTACGCTATTTAGTTTGAACGTTTACTTTGTCGATATAATCCGCAGAACACTCCACACTCAGCACTCAATCAGATCGGCACCGCCATGTCTGACCAAACACACTTGTCATAATATTCAAACATTCGTTCCTTGTCAACACCTACTTTCATCGTGCTATGTTTCTATTTTTAAACAAGATAAAAAGATTAAGATATGTTTACGCACACCACTCGGTGCAATGATTATTTTATCTTTTACGCAAACCAGGTTTTCTAGAAAGATTTGATAGTGTACCATTTGACATTGAACGATTGCAGTTCAAACAGAGAGGTGAGGAGAGACGTTAACCTCTTAAATGAAGTGTACTTACGTGATTTAGTTAACTGCAATTAAACAAACAGACTAATGACATTAATAGAGCTAAGAAAGGCAGTAGTACCACAAAAAGCTTTAACACGTCTTAAATAAATACAGCCGTGAATAAACGCGTTTAAAGAATGCAAAAACAATCCATCAAGTTCACAGTTACGTACGTACGATAAAAATCGTTGCCAAAATGCTGGACCTCTCGACAAATTGCTGTTTACATCATTATCGGTTTTTTTTTGCGAATATTTGCGAATCGCTAACGGCGATGTGCCGGCCCGAGCGGTCACATCAAAAACGCCGACATTAAGGCCAAGGATGTTGGGTGGCTACAAATTGGGCATTCATTATTTTAACAAAAGCCTATAACCATATAGCGTTATATAATTACAAGTACAATTTTTTGGTCATGCGAAGTTTTGTATGTTGCACAAGAAGACTTGTTACAGACGCTTGTATATGGCGTTGATTTCAACCGCAGAGATGAATTGAAAACTAATAACGACCGTATCAATTAGTTTTAAATGTTTTATTTGTATGAATCAAACACATTCGGATTGTTCAGAAAAACAAACGAAGTAATTTAGCGTTGAAAAATGTGTGTGAAAAACAACATTTTAATTTTTTTAACAGATAAAATACATTTCTTATAACTGGTACTGAAAAAAATATTCAAGAAGGCACGTCGATTGGAAAGTGAGACGTTAACAATCCATATTTTAGTAACAACGAGACATAATGCGCGTATCCCAGGCCCGGATACTACGAATGAAATAAAGCAGACCGTTCTTACGTAACTTCCCCCAACAAGCGTATAATATAAAGCTTAAAATCGGATGTTTTCTACATTAATCTTACAAACTTCATATAAATTTCTTAGTAGAGCATCTAGTCAATCAAATCTTGTATAAATGATGAGACAGTCCACAGTTTTTCACGTCTCGTAAGTCTTAGCAAAAAGTTTTTTTTACCTGAAAATCACTTCAATGCTTCTTAGAAACTGAGTGCACGATTTATTACTGTTCAATCTAACAAAAACCTTTCCATCAAAGAGTGAAAACAGTGATTTACGTAATACCGACAAGGAAAGCGGATGTTGAAAGGAAATTTTATTTGTTGTTGTTATCGCAGAAGATTAAACAGATAGATAACACTTAAGTACACGGCGCGGTCATACATTCTGTTGTTTGCGATTTTATGGAAATTAATTTACCATGGGCTTACACTTAATCATTCTCTGTGGGGTTTTTCAGAGAAAGAGTCGTAAAACCCATTTCAATTTGGATTTTCTTTTGGGATTCTCGAAGGTTTTCTCACGCTTTTAACCCCTCAGTCATCTTAGTGTCAGCATCTGCTTCGCCTTTTCCCAACTATGTTGGGGTCGGCTACCAGTCTAATCGGACGCAGCTGAATACCAGTATGTTACATGAAGTGACTGCCTATCTGACCTCCACAACCCATTTAATGGGTAATACGATACCCATTGGTTTCGGGCTACTGACGACCCGTAACGACTGTCAAACCAATAGCTTAACGTGCTTTCCGAGGCACGGAGGGGTTTTGGTATGTGAAGAAGGTCACTTATCCACGGACCATGCGCGGTAAGCGTAGCTTAACCTGATCGATCGAACCGTGCGGCTGTTACTTAGCCACAAGCCCCTCTCAGTCACCTTAGTGTACAGGTGCTTAATAAACGATGTTGTCCATTACACGGCGTTGAAGCGAGGCGGCAGATCGACAGCGGCACCGACTTGTTAACTACATTAATTCGTATCCAGAGCACGCATGCCCAAAAACCAGTGTGTAATGAATGCAATGAGGAAGCCCGCTGCGTTCGGTAAACGGTACAAACGAGTAGTCGAATGTTCTGGGAAGGCAGCAATCAAAACACAATCGTCGTAACGGTGTCGATGTAAGCCCAGGGCGGGCTGAATGCGCTTGTCGTCATGCATTATGCACGCCGCATAAAAATTGCAATCATCAATATGTTAACATCTATGAATATTATTAACTTTTTACTTAGCCGACGACGTGCTTTTAATTTAAAAGCATTATTATGGGTTATTTATATTTTGCACAAATATAAATTATAAATAGTATTACATTTGTCTTGAAAAACTACTAAATATAATTCAAGAATCAGCCGTGCCTGTAATTATTACCACGTAAATTCTCATAAAAGTACTTAACACTGAAGATTTTAATTATTACTTAGTACTGCAAATAATTAAGAAACAATTTTACCCTCTACAGCCTAGTAATTGGTAGTTAAATATGTACATATCATTTAATCTTCATTTCGTATTCATACACACGAATCAGCCATAAATTATTTATTTTTAACTAAACTATGATCTTAATTGAGGGTCTAAAACAACGCTTATAACGTTTGCTTGCTGCCTATTTACTAGCATCTGTGTTTGTGATCTAAACACTTCTGACAGCTTCTGGCCGCGATTTCATTCGCGTAAAATTTCAATTGGGTTGTCAAATACAAAAATATTTTTTCATATCCGACCGGTAGTTCCAGATATTAGCGCATTCAAATAAAAAAAAACTTCAGCTTATTATTATTATTATAGATTAATGGACCGCGTAAACCATTTCGTAGATTTTGGTTCCTCCCATTGTATCGAAGGCTGTCGTGTATTAACTTTAAACGATTTCCAAACAGACACGTGCCTCAGACCAGACTAGAAAGTGGCCCTTTTTTTAAAGAAATAATTTTTTTTTTTCAAGGTTAGTTCCGGTTTTCGAAGTCGTCCATTTTTTCACTAAAGCACACTATTGAAATGTAAAACATATCAAAATTTCATCCAAATCGGTCCCGCGTTTCAAAATGACTAATTATTTAAAAAAAAATTAAAATTATTCCCCACTCCTCGGGTTTTAATTTTCCAGAGCTAAAATGTTGGCAAAATCTTTCTATGGTAGGTAGGTATTATAGGGTATATTACAGGAATAATCCGAGCGGGGGCACTTTTGCCATTCTTATCCAGGGGAAAGAAAAGGGCATAGGGATGCCCTTTTCTTTCTTTCTTTTTTTCTTTCAGAGATTAGCGCGTTCAAACAAACAAACTCTACAGCTTTATTATCAGTATAGAGTTTATAGTTCAGTTAACTGCAGTTAAACCCCCGGGTGCTCTCGTTACGCATAAAAGCTTCCTTAAACTTATCATCTAATCTGTTCAGGTATTAATCTCCTGCATAATCGAAGTCGCATTTCTGAGTAGCGGCTTTTGGACCAAAGGGCGCTCGTTAAAAATAATGATGTTGGTTAATTTTAATTCGTGGTTGTGTCGTGTCGACGCCACGCCGTCTCGGGTGTCCGCCACTGACCGCCGGACCTGCCCGCGCTTATCTCTTCCGCTGCGAGACCACTTAATCTTATAATGCGCATACTTTAGATTAGACCACCTATTGATCGGCGTATATGATTGAAATTGCCTTTTTTATGACACATTTAGATCGATAAAGCAATAAATGATTAAAGATGGATGGATTAAACATCCTTGAAGCGAGATAAAAAATAGCTACATAAATTATTTTGTGTGCACGTGTCGAATTAAATATAAATCCGTCCGATAACCACGAAATAACTATATCTTGACCCTATTCGATGCAATTATTGACCAAAAATGGTATTGTGGCCGAAAAATGTATGAATTCACAATGCGACTTTCTCCGCTTGTTTGATCGTGCCGCCTGAAGCGAACTCTCCGACGATGTTATATTCAAGTTCAATTAGCATTTTTTACTTGCGATGGGTCATTCCTCGTAGTATTTGGGAAATGAGGGCCTGGGTTCGATTCCTTGGTTATTCAAATGTAGTTGGAAATTTTGGTTCGTAGCTCTATCTTCTGTAGGTGATTACAGAATAAGGTTCAGATTTGGCTCGGTAAACGGGAATAGCAATTTGCTATTATTAAAATCCCATAACTAAGTCTGCCCATTATTCACATGAAAAAAAAAATTTGTAAGTTACCTATTATCCTCCTTTGCATGTGCTTGTGCTTGTAAGTAGCTCCCTCTGGTGGGTGAATTTGGAATCTTTATCAAACTGCTAGACAGTAAGGCGCGTTGCCAATGTTACGCATACATTGAAACAGATATTTAGCACCTACGTGTGATACGCCAGCGTTGTGTGACATAACTAAGAAAAAGGTCGCGTTATTGGAAAATTGCACAGAGACCCATAGATGGACTTTGATCGTAGGCAATCGTGAAATGTCATAATTTGAATAGCTTTAGTCTCTAATCAAACATCCTATTAATTTAATATCGTATAAATAAAACTAGGAACTTAAAGTCTCGGATCCAGCTTGCAATACGCAGATAAATAAACAAGTTTAAAGTCCTTGTACTACATATTTAATTACAAGAATTTTCATCTCTAAAGTAAATTTCTGTAAAAAGTGCAAAAAGGTTTCATTCACATTTCATACTACACGTTGAAACTTGTAATTGGCCTTATTTTTGTATAATTTTATTACTTACTGTATCTGTTTAGCTGTAAGTTTTCCTAATAAATAAACAAATAAATAAATGGCATAATCATCCTATAATGTTCCCACTGCTGGGACACAGGCCTCCTCTCGGTGAGAGGGAGTGGAACATAATCCATCACGCGGACCCAGTGCGGGTTGGAGGATGTCACACGTCATCGATTTTTTTGTTACATGCATTCCTCACGATGTTTTCCTTCACCGTTTTGAAAGCAGTTGCGATGAAATTAAATATACAAGTGTTTGCCTGAGTTCGAACTCACGACCTACAATTTCATACAATGGCGCCGATCCCCCTGTTCACAGACTAAACTAAATTTAAGTTCAGCCGGTCGATTCTGGAAAAATCTCAACGTGATAACTAAGGTGAAGTGAGCTTAGGTGAGCTGTGAGTCATGCTGATGCTAGGGATTGACACTATTGATAACACACTCCACGCTCACTTCACCCAAGTTTTCACGGTGAGATGGTTACAGAATCGCAGGGCAGTGCATCTTTTTCTTTCTATTTAATTAAGAAAAGGACAGAAGATAAATATTAGTTTAGTCCTGTAAATTAGTCAGCACCTGACGTAAATTGACGTATTTTTAGTAGCCAATTTTTTAATCACGTCTAAATTTGTCTATGGAGTGACTTAATTTGACAGGACTAAACTAATTTTAAATTAATCTTCTGTCCTTTTCTTAAATTTATCTTCTGTCCTTTTCTTAATGAAATAGAAAGAAAACGATGCACTGAACTTTTTAGTTTGTTTTGAACAAGGGAATTAGCGCCATTATCAGAATAATATGACCTGACTTCCATGCCACTATATACATGCCACTATATACATACATACGTCGAGGCGCCTTTAATTTGACTAAAATCAACAGTCATTTAATTTCTCGTTAATTTCACACCCGCTTTAAAACAAGTGAACAATTAACGAAGCGGCTTGATTTATGAGCGTTCACGTAAAAGGATAATATTCATCGAAGCTTTAAAGTCATTAAAAGGTGATTACATGTTATTGCGAATTGTATTACAGCCGCGATAAAACGTTCGTTTATTTTATCGTTGTAAAGCTGTTAGTTAACTATATGGTTCTAATATAAATTAATTACCAGCCTTGCCCTTGGCTGTAACTGTTACTGCGGAAACAAGCTTTGGTTTTTGGGAATAGTGTTACTTTTGGAATAGATGCTATGATTCTAGTATCAAAATACGTTCTGTCAACGTCATCGTTATTATATATTAGATAATCATTTAAAACATAGTAGTATTTTCAACTGATAATAATAACATTAAAAAAACGTGTAAATTAAGTAAACATATGTTTTTGTTATCATCATCATCATCTGCCTAGCCTTTTCCCAACTATGTTGGGGTCGGCTTCCAGTCTAACCGGATGCAGCTGAATACCAGTATTTTACATGGAGCGACTGCCTATCTGACCTCCACAACCCAGTTACTGGGTAATACGATACCCCTAGGTAAGACTGGTTGTCAGACTTCTGGGCTTCTGACTACCCGTAACGACTGTCAAAGATCTACGAATGACAGCCGGGACCAACGGCTTAACGTGCTTTCCGAGGCACGGAGGGGTCTCGGTATGTAAAGATGGTCACCCATCCACAGACCAACCGCGGCAAGCGTAGCTTAACCTGAACGATCGACCTGTGTGGCTGTTATTATTTAGCCATGGGCCCCACGGGCATATGTTTTTGTTATCATGGTGATGATAACAAAAACATATACCCAAAGATTCATATTTCATAAAGACCAAACTACAAACGGGAAGTTTTATAAAATGTGATTTTCCTATAATGTGGTGTCTTAAGCTGTGTCCAGCACCCTAATTGCGTAACACACTATTACTCTGAATTTGAATCATTTTGAAGCATATTGCTAATCCATTGCTCCATATGTTGGAAAAATGTTCTGCTCAACGACGTAAATAACGCAATGAATGTTGTTGAACTGTCAAAAACTCATTGCTACTGATAGTTTGTTACGCAATTACCCTGCAGATATGTTTTTTTGTCCGTACCGTACCTTCGTTTCGTTTCAGCGTCGCAATCCATGAACGCTAGTTTGGACGCCCGTTCGGTACGGTACGGTGGTACGGCGTCTTGACCGTATGAAGTCTTGAACGGAGGTACGGTACGGACAAAAGAACATATCTGGACACAACTTTACGACTTCCAAGCAAACGAAGTCGCGGACAGAAGCTACTTTTTCGTAATTATATCAAAACTCTTTTCTTTGACGGAGAGAAAATTTTCAAAAGTTCATTATGTGAATAGTCGTCCACACTAAACCCACGTTTAGCACTAGCACTGGGTAATGATCCAAATTGTGCGTAAATGTGGGTAGTTGTTGCCCAGATACCAACAACACTGAGCTGACCTAAATCTCAAATTGGACTTTTACAGCACGCACTGGAACATTAATTAAGGATAGCTCAGCGTTTTACAATCTACGCTGTAGGTAATTGGACCGCTCATTTCTGTTTATGATTTTCATACTACGAGTATTTTACTATAGAATTTTAATTGGACATTTTAATTAATATTGTTAGTTTTGTTTTTGTTTTGTAGGCTGTCGGTCTCAAACCTCTCCGATACAAAAGACATCAACGCGTTACATTTAAATGTAATAAATATTTATTAAATTATTTCGTGAATAAATAAAATTGGGAACACGTGTCAAATCAATTTTATCGACTTATAAATCAAACAACATAAATCTTTGCCAAAATTACAATTACTTTAGTGTCGTGACATCGCGATAATAAATATCGATGTGTAAAATATTTTGATTAATCGAGTCTCGTAAAGTGGATATGCCGTTATAAATAAACATATTAATATTAAAAAGTGTATGAATTTATTACAAGGAATTTATAGAGCTTTTTATCGGCTTCCGCGTGAGTCAGCGACGCACTCGTATTATTAGCAGACTATTCCCGTACGCGCCGACATCAAAGAATAAATAGACTCTCGTAGATATGACAACGTTCCCTTTCTAACTTTTGTAACGTAAATTGAATTTCACTTTCATCACTATTCATAAATTTGATTGTGACGCAACGATCACTTTTCTTTGAAGACTTTCCGAATTTGGAATGCAGTCTGAAATCGATTTACATTATTCACGTTACCGGAAGGAAACTACAATGAATGACAACTTTTACTTTTTTTGTGATATGATGAATCAATACAACATCTTGTCACGAGTCACGAGTTCGATTTTGCGCTCGCGCCGTCTAGCGCTAGCTTTAATGAAGCCCCGCCCCCTGTGTACCTCTATAATTAGCAAGCGATTAACAGTCGCGACTTGCATTCTTTATTAGTCGCTAATTCATATACAACGTGTAACGTTAAATGCGCAAAACCTCTTAAGGGGTCATTGTACTCATCATTATGAACAACTTTTACTATGGGACCAAACCTGAAATCGCGAAAAAAAAATCAGCTGTTCCCTACATTTATGTTCGCATAACTCGTCAAAATGTAGGGAACAGCTGATTTTTTTTTCGCGATTTCCGGTTTGGTCCCATAGTAAAAGTTGTTCATAATGATGAGTACAATGACCCCTTAAGAGGTTTTGCGCATTTAACGTTACAGGTTGTATAAAACAATAATTATTTCCTAGTTTCCCGTGTGATAACTTTACGAGAAAATTATTCAAGTACATACCGTTAAATACCTCCATAATTAACTGACTACTCTAAGGAATGAGACAGAAAATGGCGCCAATTCTCTTGTTCACTAACCAAACTAAATTCAAGTTCAGTGCATCTTTTTCTTTCTACTACATTAAGAAAAAGCTTAGTCCTGTCAAATTAAGATACTCCAAAAAATTGGCTACTAAAAATACGTCAATTTACGTCAGGCGCTGACTAATTTGACAGAACTAAACTAAAATTTTATCTTCTCTCCTTTTCTAAATGAAATAGAAAGAAAAAGATGCAATGAACTTAAATTTAGTTCAGTTTTTGAACAAGGGAATCGGCGCCATTGTCGTTTTAAATATGGTTATGAATATTTAACTGTAAATAAACAGTTATAATATTAAATATTACTAGGCACGGACAAAGAGAAACATGAATATCTAAAAAAAAAACATATTTATTACATTCACGTTATGTAAATTATAATTTACGAATTCACATTTTTTACGGAATTAAAAGTTGAATGAAATCCGATAGATATTCCGTTTAATATTTGCAATACGAGACGGTAGTTTCCTATTCCGTTTCGTACACGAACTGGGACAAGGTCATTCAATTCGTTGTTGAAAATACAAACAAAATCTTATTAGAGTCTCCGTGATAATCTTCTTTACGTAAAAACAATGTAATGTATTGGTAATCGCGTCAAACAAAATTCTATGACTTGCAAAATATATGTACAGACGCCAGCACATCAAGCTACCCGAAACTGTCAAATTTTCCAAATCAACTTTGAACCTTATACTTTGGCGATAAAGTTGAAAATCACAAAACAGATAGTAGTAACCGGCGTCTGTACATACGGGGAACCTTTTATTTTTGGATGTCTTGATATTTATACTATGAAAATCTGAATACTGTATAATATGTATATGTACCATTTGAAGCGATTTGAATTTATTTTTGTGTAGGATCCCAATTCTCTATCGAATAGTTATTTATTTATCAGTTGCCCCATAGGACACAAACAATATACAAGTTGTAACTTAAATAACGCACAACATCATAAGGGGTCATTGTACTCATCATTATGAACAACTTTTACTATGAGACCAAAATTAAAAATAATTCTGGGACATGTTGTATACATACAGGTTGAAATTAAAAACATGCGACAAATCGAAATAAGAGATTGTACTCATCATTGTGAACAACTTTTACTATGAGATAAAACCTGAAATCGCGAAAAAAAATATCAGTTGTTCCCTACATTTATGTTCGCATAAATCGTCAAAATGTAGGGAACAGCTGATTTTTTTTTCGCAATTTCAGGTTTGGTCCCATGGTAAAAGTCGTTCATAATGATGAGTACAATCTTCCATTTCGATTTGTCGCATGTTTTCAATTTACTTACTTACTACTCACCTCATCTCTTCTTACTTTACTTTTTTTTTATTTTTTTTTTTATTTTTTGTTCTTATTTACTCTTTCTGTTTTCGTTTACTCTTGTTGCATCAATTCTAAAATACAAACGAGGCAATAATGCCCTATCTGTTACCAATGGTATCTCTCAGCTGATTCTAAAATTTCTCTATGCACTTGACGATATATAGACGATCACATGCTTTACATTCCTTATAGGGTGTACCATGTAGTTAATGATTTAACAGAACTTTCAACGCCTTTGCATAGCTGTGCCCCGTGGTTTCACCTGCCTTGCTTGGCTCAGTCGGCTCCTTAGAGTCGTAGCGTGATGTTAACATTCTCTAACATTCCTCGAGAATTGGGCAGATTAGCGCGTTCAAAGAAACTTTCCGGCTTTATTAAAGTAGTATTCGTGTAGATATGTAGAATCATCGTCTGCCTAGCCTTTTCCCAACTATGTTGGGGTCGGCTTCCAGTCCAACCGGATGCAACTGAATACCAGTATTTTACATGGAGTGACTGCCCATTTGAGCAGCCGGGTATCGTATTACCCAGTAACTGGGTTATGGGGGCATAACCCAGTTACTGGGTAATACGATACCCCTTGGTAAGACTGGTTGTCAGACTTTCGGACTACTGACGACCCGTAGCGACTGTCAAAGATACACGAATGACAGCCGGGACCAATGGCTTAACGTGCTTTCCGAGGCACGGAGGGGTATTGGTATGTGAAGATGGACACCCATCCACGGACCAACCGCGGCAAGCATAGCTTAACCTGATCGATCGAACCGTGCGGCTGTTATTACTTAGCCACAAGCCCTTCTTCGTATAGATATGTAGGATATTCACACGTAATACGATATTTAAATTGCTAACACAATATTTACTAATGAGGTACGCCTAATTAACGCAGGTTTCTTTTTAAATATTTATACCTATTTACCTGTAATTTTTATTTCACTAAGAGAAATCATCAGCCGTTAAGAAAAAACTATGCTAACAAAAATTACAGAAAGCAGAGAAATTACTAGCAATTAATTAACATCTATTTGCTAGCATTGAAATATTCATAGCTGTGTAGAATCACTTCTGCAAGTTAAAATAATATGTGTATATTTGAATTAAGAATTTGAGATAATTTTGAAGTCATGGAACAACAAACTGAATGTCATACAGAACAAAGCTCGTATTCCATTGTGCAACCAAAAACTTATTAGCACCTTTTTGTTTTAAATGGTCACTCCAAAATGAACTTAGAATAGATTGCACTAAAGTAGATAACTGATTAAGTGGCGATGAAATGTAATTGATATCTGAGATTATTAACACTGCTATAGTACCTACTTTTTGTATGTATATTTACTTTACATTTTTATGTATTCATCTTTGGCTGTATATTAATTATTAACTGTGCCATGATATATTAAAACCATTTGTTAGCATAAAGACAGATTCGCTTCGCCAGATTCGCGCCTGCTGTACTATAAATATAAAAATAACTCTGAATAAAAATAAAAATCACGTAAATCGTATATGTAGCTCAAGTCGTAGCACACTTACGGACAAACAAATACGATGTATTTTATTATAAAGTAGGTATGAACACCTAGGTATAAGTGGTTCGTATTACTTTGTATGAATGAAGATCTAGGTACGCGAGACACAAAATAAACATCGTGTGTCCGGTCTATGATTGCGGCTTTCAAGCTACAGCTACAAGGTGTAATTAAATAAAGCACAACCGATTAAGAGGTCAATGTACTAATCATTATGAACAACTTTTACTATGGGACCAAACCTGAAATCGCGAAAAAAATAATCAGCTGTTCCCTACATTTATGTTCGTATAACTCGTCAAAATGTAGGGAACAGCTGTTTTTTTTTCGCGATTTCTGTTTTGGTCCCATAGTAAAAGTTGTTCATAATGATGAGTACAATGACCCATTCTCCTCAGAAGGGGTCATTGTACAACCTCTTGTGCGTTATTTAAGTTACAACTTGTATACAGTTCATAAATTAAAGTCGCTTTTCGTGTTTTTCGGTGTGACCACGTTCTTCTTCTAAACTGAGCTACGGATTTTGATGCGGTATTTACCATAACGTTTACGTGTAGGTATAATAAACATATAGGTACCGGCTGACTATACCGTGTGGACAAAAACATGGTATAAATGGTGAACGGTGTAGAAGCCTATGGCCTATACAGCGTGTAACGGAAGGGGGGTATCAACCCTGAAGGACGTGAATGTGCTCATGAAACTCAGCAACTTTCCCCAAAGAACATAGGTCGAAATATGAAAAAAAAATGTGGCCCTCCCTTACAAAACTGACTACCAGCTGATTGATTTACTATGGGAGGGCCAAATTTTTTTTTCATATTTCGACCTATGTTCTTTGGGGAAAGTTGTTGAGTTTCATGAGCACATTCACCTCCTTCAGGGTTGATACCCCCCTTCCGTTACACGCTGTACAATTTAATTTAAGAATTAAAGAATTTTTTTCGTGCGTTTAAAAAAAACAGCTGTTTCATAGAAAAACGCAATACCTACATACGCGTTTAAAATGTATAGAACAGCTATTTCTTATTTTATGTTAGAAAAAGAATTAGAGTTCCGCACAAAACAATTAAAACCCATAAAACCCTATTTGTTTTCCGACATTCACGCGAACGAAGTCGCAGGCACTGAGTAACTAGCATTGTACAGTAAACCGGATGATTGTTGCAGCACGCTGGGAGTCGCGCACGTGGCCGGGATGTGCAAGCCGGACCGCAGCTGTTCCGTCAACGAGGACAACGGCATCATGCTGGCGCACACCATCACACACGAGCTGGGACACAAGTGAGTTACTTGCTTTTTTTTTAATCCGCTCTATAGTTTATGGTTTTATGAGTAAAGAGGAAGACCATAATATAATTGGACCCTGTTAAGCACCACCACCTCCAGCATCACCTTTGTACCTATTTTTCTGTTCTGTTTTTTCTTGTCTGTTTATATATTATGTGTGTACATAAATGGTAAATAAATAAAAGATCCAACCAGCAATTTGTCGAAAATCGAGTTATATACATGGTTAGAATCTACACATCGAACTTTATATACGCAAAAAAGATCCAAGCAGTCAACTGTGATCAAAGTGATCAACTTTCACCAAACAAACATCCATTTTGTATTCCTCTGCTTGTTAGTTTTATATTCACTCCTAAACTTCAAATCGTATTTACTCAAAAGTCACAAAATGTCGGTTAGATCTTTTCTGCTTAATAGGGTCCAATTATAAGCTAACCGACTTAATAATATGTACAGACGCCAGCACATCAAGCTACCCGAAACTGTCAGATATTCCCAATCAACTTTGAACCTTATCCTTTAGCGATAAAGTTGAAAATCTATTAAAGAAATTTGACAGATTGTAGAAGCTAGATTTGCTGGCGTCTGTACATGTTAGACAACTCAAAGAAACGGCAGTTTCAGGATAATATACTTTTATTAATCACTTTATCAACATAAACAAACACAGAATTAAATTAGTTTATCACAAACTCGCATACAGTAAATTATAATATTTCCAATACTTAACAATATTTTAAACTTTCAAAGACCTACGGTCAATCAGGCCGAGGTTTCACTATTAGAACTTCTCGGGTCGGATATCAGCGATTGAATGGTCGAGTCTTAGCCGTTTCATATACACTACGGTTAGTGGAAGGGGTATGGTGTTGCCAACTCTTAATAGTGTTGCTAGTTAAATGTACACAACACTACTATATTTTGTAACATACATGTATAAGAATCATACTCTTAAGGTATCAAAAAATTTCGTCCGTACCACTGTCAGCGGTAAAAGTGCCCAAAAGGCTGGCAGCATTGCCACGTTGTATGGCGATGCTGATTAAATAAATAGAGACTATATTAATAAAAATGGATTGCGTAAAACATTATGGATGAAAAGCGTATTTTGGAACAAAACAAATTGACATAATTATTACAATGAAAGCGATGATAGGTCATCAACACGACAATAGTTTTATTGAATTTAAGATCTTGTTTTCAGTTTCAAAAAGGCCGTAATTCTAGGACCTCGATTGGTTGAAATAAGCCGTAGAATTGCGATATTCATTTTCACCTTTAGTATTAGGTACCTATAATTCAAGAAACATCGTTCAACCAAAGCAATTTTCATCTAAATGGATAAATTAATGTGCGAGCATGCTTATTTAATTACGATTAACAGACAGACCTAATTATATAAAATGCTAGCAGCTATGTAATTAGACATAGATAAAGGATAAATGCAATTGCGAGTTAATTTGCTTCACGATTATTTGTGAACTCGTTTTACGCTGAGGAAAACGCCAAGATCCCAATTAGGAACACAGACAGACTCCATTCAGGAGATTTAATTTCATTGACACATGTCATGTCACAATATCAGTCATAATAATAATAAAGAACATCCTATACAAAATACGTCCATGATAAAAAACCGTAACGTCATTTTGATCTTCATAATTGCTTGGGAACAAAATGGCACGTAATAACCTAAGTACCTCTATAAGTCTTTTAATAAAAAAAGAAAGATAAAGTGTAAATGACAGTTCACAAGTACTAGAACGCGCTCATATTTTTAATAGAACGACTATAAATCTACGTTAATTTGCGAATGCATACTTACATTTTTTTTTTGCCTTTCTTCGAGAGTGGCAATTTTTAGGCAAGTAGCCAGTAGGTATTATAAACTAAACTACTATTTGGTCGGAAAATTTGATTACCTACACGTATTTTTCTAGATTTATTATGTTCTTTACAAACAACACAACTGAGCTTCTTTTGTTTTTTAATCTCCAAAACCTAAACAAACAATAATATTGAGAATATCTTATGTCATAGTTTGGTGGTACTGTGAAAAATCAAACAACGTTATTCGGCAGGCCTGTTGGTCTAGTGGTCAGTGGCCCTGACGCTATGCGCAAGGTCGTGGGTTCTATTCCCACCTAGGACAAATGTTTGTATGATGAGCACGATCATTTGTTCTTTGTCTGGGTCTAATTTATCTATAATATGTATGTATTTAAAAATATATATGTATGTTTATCAGTGGTCTAGTACTCATAGAACAAGCTCTGCTTAGTTTGAGACTAGATGGCGTTGTGTGAAAGTTGTGGAAATATTTTTATTATTATTATTTTTTCTTTACGTTTATCCAAATCGAACGTCTTTACATCACTTCAGCTATATTTTCACTGTTTTTTTTTCAAACAATTATATGACTGCTCATTCTAAACTCGCTTGACTGTTCGAATGCAACCAATTTTTTTTTTCTTTTATTTTTTTTTAACACGCTTTTATTAGCTTCAATTGTAACTAACTAACTAACAGTGTATTGTACAATAATCTTAGAAGTCAATTTTAACCTATTTCTAATTGTTTGATATTATTACCGTCCTGCACTACATAAGGTCGACTTTCGCAGACAACCTTTAAAGTACTTATGTCATTCGATTAAAAAATATAACGTGGTATCTACAGACTATGTGGTGGATAGGCAGTGTCCAGAAGAAAACGTCATGAATACTGTGAGGCGTATTCCTACAAAAGCCGTCTGAAGGCAGTTTTTCAGCGCAGCAGTGAAAACCAAATAATTACGCCCTTGAAATACAGATTCAACTTATTTATAGATTACAATGTGATTAATTTCCTGAAAATCTTTTCGATTAGATGACTCACCCACCATCGCACTATTGAACTAGAAATATTAATCGCAATGTAAACATACGGATTACGTAACATGTAATGTACGAGTAGAGAGTAGTTACCACTATGTTTGGATAGCTACAGAGTACACACCCGAAATAGATGTCTTCAGTCCTCCATAAATTCGCCATGGATCTACTGAACGTTTTATATGCCATAAAGAATTTAATGTCGGATTCGATATGAAAAATGATTTAAACCATAAGTAAGATTTATGTTAACAGCACAGCATTATCATATCAGCAGTAGTCACAACTGAATCCATGCACAGTACCCAGGAATCATAAAATGCTAATAGGCATTAATAAATCCTTATATCTTTTGTAGGTTTACGTCGCACAGAATTTTTTATTGTGATTTATCGCTCAAGCTTTGTACTCAAAACATTTTTATCACCCATTACTGTTTTTGCATAAACAGTGTGGAAACTGTGAATATTTGCCGCAATGTACACCACAAACGAGGTGATTACTTTGCACTGCAGTGCATATCGGTCCTAGATAAATAGGTTACACAAACATCGCCTCAATGATTACTGGCTCGTGATCACTTCAGCCCAGTGGTCTCGAACGTCGTAGAGTGAGATCGGTAGATCGTTAGGTATTTGACAAAAAAATACAATATTCAATCAAATTCGTTTATTTGTTTAAAAAAAATAAATAATAATATCAGTAGAAATACCGAAAAATCGGTAGGTTCGAGACCACTGCTTCAGCCGGTCTTTATGTGAGGTAAAGTCAGCTTGTCCCTTCGACTTGTATTTTTCGTCCATGTTACTATACTAGTTTATGGTTAAAGAAATTTATTTCTCAATAAGAAATTACAAAGATTTCACATACTTCAGAACATTTAAAAAACTTATATTATAAGAACTTTGACACACAAACTAAGCAGCTATTGTTTTTCTTCACAACAATATCATTTACGTAATAACATTTCACTTCGTACGCAAATAACATTAACGAATACAAAACTTAAAACTTTCGATCCTAATATTCATAATAGATAGGGAATGCAAACCCGGTGTCACAATAAAGCAACGCACCAGTAGGGCAAGTTTATTTATGGTAGTAGTGTTTGATCAGTTATAATGTGATTTTTTTAATTTAGTTTTGAAAATATTAAACGAGTTCACATTCTTTACCTCTTTAGGTAATTTATTATATTATTGTACTCCCGCAAAAATAATTATTCTCTCGCCATTGACTATTCTATTCGCACTCGCGGTAGCAAAATGTGATACTTCCTACGACTGCTACGATTATGTACTTTATGTATTTTAGTGAATTGTATTTGTGTGTGAATGGACTTGTTCAGAATTGTTCTTGAGTATGCTGGTACAGTATGCATGAAGCTGTTTAATACTCATGAGTTTCGTTTCCCTGTAAATTTTAATTATAGGTGTAAGGTAATCATAGTGGAATAATAGTTTAATAAATTTATTTTGAGAGATCTGTGGGTCTTTTAGGTTAGTTTTTGGCGCGTTGCCCCATATTTCAATTAGGTACATAAGATGTGGCTTCACTTACGAGTTGTAAATGGTCTGGGGCAATGAACAAGCTTGGATTTGATGTGATCAATTTGTATTTTCCAGTTTAACTGACAGTCTACTCTTAGCCCAAGGTATTTTTCGTACTGTTTTTGCCGTATTATTATACTACATAGGTACCGCCGTTTGTAAAGGAAGTTGATAGAGGTGAGGTATTTGTCTAATCGCGAATAAAAAACTTTTTCAAAGATTTTCGACACGACATGTAGGACGGAGATGGCTGGTAATTGTTCGGACCACTTTTTGTGCCACATTTATGAATAGGGTTAACTTTAGCTATTTTCAGAGCATCTGGAAACGTTCCCTCAGCAAGGTGTTCATTAATGCAAGTGGTTAGTTTGTCTGATATTAGGGTTCTTAAACATTTCATTACTTTTGTGCTTACCCCGTCAATCGCCACACTACAGTTTGGATTAAGACTAACGATTATTTTTGAGATTCAGTCCGCTTGACATGGTGTAAAAGTAGTTAGTTGATGAGTATAATCTGTTGTCTGTGTTGTGTCTACGTTGTGTTTTTGTTGTGTCGTTAGGATATCGTTAGCGAGTGTCGAACAGATCGTTAAGAAGAAGACGTTAAAAGTCTCACTGATTTTACTAACATCTGTTACAAGCCCGTCTTTGGTCAAGAGATTTGGAGGAGTATAATGTGTTTTGACCTTGTTGTTGGGCAGTGTGTTAATTAGTTTCCACATCTTCTTTGGCTTTCCTGAGTAGTAGTAGCTGTCGTAGTAGTTCTCATTTGACTTTGTACTTTTAATATATTCGAAGAGTTTTTCGTAGTTCGCTGCATCATACATGGCACGTTTTCTAGGTGGTGATTTGCACTTTTTCATTGATAGGTAAATCTGCTTATGATCGGACACGTGACACGCAATTGCCATGTGGAAGTTTTGATTCTTATTAACTTGGTCTGTCCTTGGGTAGTCGTTTAAACCGCAGGTGGCATAGCACGTTTGTATACCCACGCAACTCTATGTAAATACGTTTAAGTTAATAATTTATAGCGCTATATAGGTACACCGCTAATCGTCTTTACATAGTACCTACATAAGAACCACATCAAACGTTAAACTTTTTTCTATAATAAACATTCTTTCAATACGACCGTATCATCTGATTCCCGGGCAACCACACGCTCTTATGTATATTTTAAATTTATTTTAGAACAAGTATGCGTAATATTGTTAGTATTATTTTGGAAATAAGTGCTAGTTTTATTTGGCAACGGTTGCCGAGTGCTTCGGTTATCGGCACTGAGTCATGTTTCTGTGCCGAGATTACCGCAAGGACGTTGCTTTCAAGATAGAAAATTATGAAACACTTGCATTGCACCCGAGGATTCCGAGTCCGTTGGTTTGTTTGTATTATTTCGTACAAACAAGGCTTTGTCACTGGCATTAGACAACGCCCACAATCATAATACAACCCCAGGTTATGTAATGTGCAAACAGCGCGACTCAGCCATTGACCTTCGTGTAGACATGAATGCATCATTCGCCGCGTACAATGCACCCGGTGCATTGACGCCGCACTATCGGCCCACACAAGTTCATTATTTTTTCATGGCGTTATCTTATAAGAATAAGGGGTTTAACGATAAATTAAACAATTCGCAGGCGACAATACGGGCCGCGATGCGTGACTCTTTGACATTTGCGTTCATGTCGTATGCAACAAACACGATGGGTACTCCGATTTTATTGCAGAATGCAATGTCGTTTTACTTTAACAAATATAAATTTAGATAAACATTAGCTATAACATTTCTTTAAATTAAACCCATCGCAGCGCATCTTGATAAAATTAATTGCGACGATATTTTTCCTCTTCCCAAAATACCGAATTAACAAGTTTGTAACCTCGCGTTCCGACACTTCCGGAGTTTCAATTCATCTGGCTGAGAGAAGCAATTAAATTAATATTCTTATACGCGATAGATCCGTTTCGATTTATTTAATCTCTACAGAATTATTTGTAATTGAAATATTGATATGGAGCCCAAGGTAATCAGAGGAGCAATACCCGTAATTTTAAGAACCTTCACAGTCTGATCTAAGCATAGACAATAGAGGATGGACTGCGCGATCCACTCAAAAAAATGTCCACTTTTTTAGAAAGGGACAGTGCGATGATACTTCCCTGCTCTGTCTCTCTCTGTAGGTTTGTAGTTATGATCCGCACCTGCAGAGTTGTGACGTAGACCAATCAGAATTTTAGAAAGAGATAACAACAGGGGAGTATCCGATAGCCGTCTCTCTCACACGTTTTCTGACCATATTTTAGTTACTGCTAGGATAGGGATTGCACAGTCCATCCTCTATGTCTATGGATCTAAGTCTCAATCTGTCAAAAATATGTACAGACGCCAGCACATCAAGCTACTACAATCTGTCAGATTTCTTTAATAGATTTTCAACTTTATCGCTAAAGCATAAGGTTCAAAGTTGATTGGGAAAATCTAACAGTTTCGGGTAGCTTGATGTGCTGGCGTCTGTACATCTAATTTCCCTACATTTTTGACGTGTTTGACATTGATTGTCGCTGAGCTGAGATTGCGACTAGATTTTGAACGTTCTTAATTTTTTTTATGGTAATTGGCCTCCTGACTTTTTGCAGTTGCAATTAGAATCGATGAAGTGAAAAATTCAGTGCTTGACGCTTTCGACACTCCAAACTTCCATTGATTTGATATTGGACGTGAGCCAATATTTTTTCATATTAATTCGCGATAAACTAAGCGTATAACGCCCTGTGTATCATCACAGGCTCACAGGTGGCGGCATGACAACACAACAGACATAAAAGTGATAGGATCCAGTGCCAAATATCACGGAGACTGACTGACTGACCCAATGTTTTATAGGTCTGGGCGTACCCCGTCTGGGCTACAAATAGACGGATAACATCTCTTCCTGAAAATGTCAACTATGAAATGTAACCCCATAAGGTTTCACATTCAACATAATTTAAGGAAAAATCACACCATGATTTGGTGATCTGCTTACAGTACTCAACTGTGGTAACCATGGCAACACGCGCCCACGATCATTAATATTAATTTATTTTACGATATTCAGCAAGAATCACTGTACCATTGAGATGGGATATAACAGGAGATGCCCTGTTATTCTATACACGGTTGTAGGTAGGTGCCAGAGCAGCCATCTTTGTCGCCAAGTTTCGTGGTAGTTCAGCTGTCAAATGGTTGTTTATTTTTTGTATTATTGAGATTTGCGAGAAAATTACGAGGACTTTACCTTTAAAACTGCATGTAAATGTTGAAAAACAGCAATTCAACATGCCTGTGTATTGTATTGTGAAGTGTGGTGCAAGGAAGAATGAAAATCAACCTCAACTTTCTTTGCACAGGTTAGTAACCGGTTTTCATGCAATAACACATACAATAATAGACATTCGATGATATAATTGTAACGCGATCATGAATTTATGGCTAAAGTATTGATATTTGGGTGAATTTCCGTATAACAGACCTTTTTATTATTTTGTTAATTCATTCGTTTGTTTACAATAATATGTCATAATAGAATAGTGTTGTACCGTTGCCTAATAGTTTCCGGAACTAGTTCCTCCGCTGGAACGATATCGGTATATTCTGCTATGTTAACATAAATAGTCCTGCGTCTTATTAGCTCCGATTGACCTTGCTAGGTCCGGCCCGTGGTTCACAGCACCAAAATCAAAATATTTTCTTTCACATAAACCTACATGGGCACTTATGAAACGTCAGAAGCTAGATGCACGGTTCCAAATGGTGGTTTCCTATGCAGAAGAACCAGCGAGAAACTCCACGGTTACTCTTTTAAAAACAATTGGCTTTTACAATGTCTTCTATTTTTTTAAGTACCTGGTACTTGTTGACAGGCCTACACTGTCCTCCCCTACCTATTAACATTGTAAAAGCCAATTATTTTGAGTAACCGTGGAGTTTCTTGCCGACTCTTCTCCATAGAAACCACCAATTGGAACCGTGCACATAGCTTCTGACGTTTCCTATTGATTTTACTTTCATATGCTAATATAATATAGCTGTAACCAAAATTATTTATTGATAAAAATACTTGCACTTTTTATAGGTTTCCTAAAAAGGAAGGACTGAAGAAAAAGTGGTTAGAGGCTATTGGTGAAGAAAATATTAATCCCCGACATAAAGAATGGTACCTCTGTTCACTTCACTTTGAAGAAAGCTGTTTCAATAGAACACTTGATGTAATGAGATTACATGATAACTCTGTTCCCACAGCATTTTTGGTAAATGTGTATTAAAATGATTGATTAATAATAGCCTGGCCGTTTGGCCTGAAATAAATAAATAGATATATATTAATTACATATATAAAAATAATAATAAATAAATAAATCATATTCCACAACTTTCACACAACGCCATCTAGTCCCAAACTAAGCAGAGCTTGTGCTATGAGTACTAAGACAGCTGATAAACATACATATACAGCGTGTAACGGAAGGGGGGTATCAACCCTGAAGGAGGTGAATGTGCTAATGAAACTCAACAACTTTCCCCAAAAAACATAGGTCGAAATATGAAAAAAAAATTTGGCCCTCCCTTACAAAACTGACTACCAGCTGATTGATTTACTATGGGAGGGCCAAATTTTTTTTACATATGGATACATATCTCTTCACGCTGTTTTCCTTCACTTTAATACGTAAACGTGATGCAATTAAAAAGTGTTTTTTAATTCTGTGCCGAAAAAACACTTGGCATTAATTTTATTTTCAGGGAAGAAAGTTGATTGCGATAATTTGACAGTTTCGGGTAGCTTGATGTGCTGGCGTCTGTACCTATCGATAAATAGTTCATGTGAGTCTTTTACGCATAACAAAAGATTAGAAATAAAGTATTTTCGCATACTGTATTTTTATGCAAAATTATAAAGTATGTTTATCGAAAATAAACTAGGATACGTTACTATAAAGTAGGCAACCTTAGTTAGAACGGACTATAAGTTAGTATACTATATTATGATCCAAACGTGATAACTAGTACGACTCGTATTTAGTATCGATACTCGTTATAGTAACACCAATGTTCCTTGATTGATACAACCCTAGCAATGGCAGCCATTTTTTGAGACAATATGAGTTGTAGGTAGGCACCCTTTTTTCGTAGGTATTTCCAGTCCATATATATATGTCTATGCACTGTACCTAGGATATAACTATTCAGGCGCAGCTGCGTGTATATGGCGCCACTTATACACGTATGGAAACCATATTATATACAATAAATTATACCACATACTTGTTATTGCCTTTTCTGACGATATACAAAAAATAAACGAAACCGGACGTGAAAAAAAATTTGCTGTTCCCTACATTTTGACGAGTTATGCGAATATAAAATAAATGTAGGGAACAGCTGATTTTTTTTTCGAGACCGATTTAGTATGTGGTATAATTTATTGCCATAGAGAATATAACCACTAGAGAGCGTATGGGCCGATTTCTTCGAAGCACACGACTCACTACTGCGGGCCGGGGGATGAGGAAAAACGCGCGGCTGCAATTGGTCAGTTCAAGGTCAAGTTGCATCGTTAGGGCTGCTTTACTTCATTAAGAGAAAATAGTCGATATCGATAAAATGGATTTTAACATTATAATAAATACTAAATCAAAATCATAGAAATAATATTTAATCAAAATCAATCAATTACAAAAAAAAATTCCCGGAAATGGACTGATCGGCCCCGGTCGGGGACAGAAAGAACTAAAAAATCCCGGATTATACAAAAAAAAAAAAAAACCGACGAACTGACAACCGAGGAGGTTCTCAGTTCGTCGGTATTTCTTTTTTGAAGTCGGTTAATAGTAGATAGTTATTTTATTAAAGTATGTGAATTGAATAAAAACTGTATTCATTTTATTTTTCTCGATATCAACTTTCAGCTATTAAAGATAACAGCACTATTTTTTACGATAAACATACAAAAGGAAAGAAAGGGATAGAAGCATTAGAATTGTCTAATACAAGAACGAGACTTTTCCAAAAGACATCAACGCGCGACTCAAAAAGTGTGCTCGTTTACCCAGCCACCATTTTAAATAGACCCCTGCAGTGGCTTATAATCTGATTAAATCAAAAATAATTTTTCGTAATGTTTATGTACCGATGAAAAGTTATGTCATCCTTTTTGTAACTAGATGTCTAAGAATGTTTCCCACACCACTTCACCGCGCATGAAGGCATTTTGATGCGTTATAATTGCATAAACGTAAAAAAAAATATATTAATTTAGCGTGCACGCAGGTCTAACACTTGGACACAACTAAAATTGCTACTAGTACCGTAGCCTATACATAGGCGACAAAATACTAATAGTTTTCGTGCGTCGGGGCACTGTATACGCAGTCAAGTGGTTATAATAGTCTTTGTTTATTGCATAATATGTGGTTTCTATATTGTATGTAACTTATTACCTATCTGGATAACAGAACTACCTTACAAAAAATTCTGTGTGGTTTTGAAAAAATGGTTGATATAGCATAGTTTTTATTCTGTCGGCGAATTTCTGAACAAAAAATCTTGTCAAAAAAACAAGGCAATAAATAAAATAAAAAATAAATAAAAATGTTTATTTCAATTACAATGGGCATTTAGATACATATTTATTTTTGCAATGTAATATTTTTTTAATTATTTATGTTCCTTTGTGGATTTAGTTAAGTACGTTTTTAGTATATTACTTGTATGATGTTAAGTAGTACATAGCTACTTCATGTATTAAATATTTGCATGCCATCATTTCATGGCGGAATATGTCTTTGTACAATCAGGTTTCCAAGAATAAACTATAGATAGACCTAACAGATTAATAATTAAGATAATTTATTTATTATTGCACGTCTACTCGTCATTAAAGAGCTAACGTCATAATAATTACACAACATTATTTATAACGAGATAGATAACTTTTGACTTTAAACTGTAACCTGAGAACTTGCTGACAGCAATTACAATTAAATGTTTCCGTTTTTCCGTGACTGATCACTGAACGCTTATGCGTCATTTAATACTAGATTTTGTCTGCGGCTTCACCTACATGGATATCGGGACGTTGACCCACGGGAACGTAGGTACTACCGTGAGTGTTAATCCAGGTTGTAAACTATCTGTGTGCCAAATTTCAAAAATCCGTTTTTGGGCCAGTGATTGGCCCAAAAACAACGGACAAAAATTCATTGTTACTGTTTTATTATATTTTGTATAAATATCAATATTTGTAGAAAAAAATATTTTGTGTTAGACTTTTTGAACTAAAAGAAGAAGGAAAATATGTTTATTTGCGGTAAAAATGACGCAGAAAGAACACCAACTCAAAAAAAAAATACAAGTTAGTTGGTTAGAGTGGGTTGAATTGGTTGGAACTAACAACCAAGGAACAAACTCTTGTTAAACTTTGTATGAGGAAAATATTTTAAAATGGGCACTTAGTAAAGATACCTAAACCAGAGTGATGTGTTTATAGCAGATATGCTTATTTCCTATCAAAGAGTTAGAGAGAAAATCTTCTAAAAGACGTTGTGTTTCCTTGTGATGGGCTTTTAACACATAAGTCTATCACGAATCTGCCATGACAAACATTTGTCCCACAGTTTTGTTGAGCCTTTCACACGTGAAGCACGGCATTGTGCTCGTTTTAGGTCAGGCCTACATCAGCGTGTCATAATGAGTTTACGATCAGCTCTTGTGGTCGTGCCTTTACAGGAGCGCCACCGTTCATGCAATAAGATAACGAATACCAACGATGCTAATAGAGCTATTAGGATAAACATGTTGCTACACTGTCGATAAGCGTCAGTATCTTTGCATTAATAACGCCTCATGAATGATATATCAAGCATAGATGATCCATCTGGGCCGTATCGATATAATAACTAATAACTATTAAATTATTAGAAATATCAAAGGCTCTAAACAATTTAATAGCGTCTATTTCGTAAATTTATTGTGATGCAAAATATCGATTTATTAATTTTATAACTTTCTGTATTATTTACATAATTATACAATTATTGACAGCTTCGGTCACAACATTTTAAAAACATCATATTTTATTAAAATTAACCTATAAATATGTGATCTTGGAATGTCAAAATACCAATAAACTACCAGTCTTAGTGCTCTTACACACGAGCGACATGTGTCAAAGGCAACTGCAGCTGCCAAATAGTGTTGGCGGCTGTCGTCAACCCGTGTCGGCGGTAGCCGTCGACAACACACCACTCGTGTATTTGAGCACCGACGCGTCGACGGCTGCAGTTGACTCTGCCGCTGACGCGTGTCCCTCGTGTGTACGCACACTTACGCTAATCATGTTTTTGAGATAAACCACCTACATAAAAATAAAATACCTATACAAGAAAATCTTTAGACGATTAAAGATCAAATTTAGATCTTTAGAATGTCTAGATACGGTTATTGTTGTTAGTATCCATTTATACACTTCCTAGTATAATGCAAATAGACTGCAAATACAGCTCACAGTTTTGTAACTAACGGGGTATGCAAAACCGTAAGAGATACCAACCTCCTACAATCTTAGTGGGCACTTCTTGAAGACTTGTAATGAGCACATTCTAGGATAACTTTATCGTTGTACCGTACGAAACTACTCCACCTCCTACCATGAAACGGAACAGACTGTCAGTCTTGAAAATCTGTGAGTTTTCAGTATTAACAGTCTTGTGAGTATACAGGGTGGCATCGACATCGACGTACAACATGTTACCATGGATTCAGTAGATGATTCTGGACACCCTCTGCGTTCACATTTTTCGTCGGTTACACCTACATAAGTGCAATAGTGCATCTGCTGTTCCATAGATTTTGACCGCGCGGTTTTGTAGGAAAAGATTTTGTTTTTTTTTGTAGTAGGTAGTAGTCACAGAAATCTTAATAATTAAGATTTCTGTGGTAGTAGTAGAATCATTTACCATGGATTCATGGTTGTGCGTCGATGTACAGATGCCAGCACATCAAGCTACCCGAAACTGTCAGATTTTCCCAATCAACTTTGAACCTTTTGAAAGTTGAAAATCTATTAAAGAAATCTGACAGATTGTAGTAGCTTGATGTGCTGGCGTCTGTACCTGCGACCGTGTATAAAAAAAAAAAAGTTTATTTAAATGTCTAATCTTATTTCAAATGGAGTATAAGTACTCATCAAAATCTTGTTCCAAATGACCAGCAACATAATATCTCACAACTGTAATCCCCGAAGGGTTCGGTAGAGGTTTATGTACCAGTACACCCACATTTCGCCACAAATAAAAGAACATAAATTATCAATTTCTCATCTTAATTTTTAAATATAATTTATTACATTCAAATTAAGTAAAAATTTATAAAAGATTATAAATTATTTAAAAATTAAACGTTTTTAAGTCAAAAGTGAAAATTTCAAATTAAATAAAAACTATTAAACGTCAACTACAAAAGGGGAGGGTAAACGGGGCCGAGTTTATTGCCATCAGCCGGGCACAAATCCCGACTCTGGGCTGGATAGAGTACTTTTAATAAACATGTTTCATTTGTCCTCAGCTTTGGGCTGTACCACGATACAGAGAAGATAGGCTGCCATCGTCGTGAAGGATCGACGCTGCACATCATGACGCCGATCTTCGAATCAGACACGGTTCAGGTCGCCTGGTCGAGATGCAGCAAACGTGACGTCACTAACTTTTTGGAGTAAGTGAACCTTTCATTCATTCAGTCAAGATCTTTCCTCCATATCTCTATTATCCGCTAATCGGTATCGCGCAGTTAACGCCTTTTTCCGGTAAAAAATCCGTGTAGTAAGTATTTACCTACACACCTACATATTGATTGATACAAAATAATTATTTATGATTAAAGAACTGGAGCAACAGTCAGTTAATTACCATCGAATCGGTAACAATGATCGAACAGTTTTATTTTTGTAGATACCTTCGCTACATTACAAAGTTTATTACGCTTTAACCTTTATTTTCCGTTTATCTTCAAAATCTTTGACTCATTCAATAAAGTCTTCTGCGTAAATTGCGAAAAACTTTTAAAATTTTCCTTTATTTTACTTTACTCAGTAAAACTTCATCACAATACATGCGCATACGGCATTCGCTGCATATTAAATGCTCATGTAGGTACAGACGCCAGCACATGAAGCTACTACAATCTGTATAATTGCTTTAATAGTTTTTTATCTTTATCGCTAAAGCATTAGGTTCAATGTTGATTGGGAAAATTTGACAGTTTCGGGTAGCTTGATGTGTTGGCGTCTGTACCTAATTTAATGAATGGTCAAGCCCCTTCCGTAGCGGTTTCATTAATGATTTTATAGTTATTGTGACCACTCCGTGAATGCAACAACTTAATTAAATTCCGACATCATTTGCACACGAAAGTGGACTCGTCTTTACATAATACCTGTACTGTCATTACTAGCGAACCGCATAAAATGGTTTATAGTGGCAATAAAATTGAAAGCAGAAAACCTACGCACACATAAATAAAGATTTTGAATCCTAACACCGGATGTCGTTATATTCGATCTCGAAAAATTAATTATTAAATGTCGCAACAGAATCTGTATTTTACAGCTATTTTACAGCCATTCACACACGCGCCCAACTTACATATTTGTCATCATCAAGCAGCTAATCACCATAAAACATCGAATTATGGCACTTCTATAATGTATTTAAAGCATTCCGTGATGAATAGAAAAATATAAACGGAGGCTGTTCAAAAATTTATGGATCTAAATATGACATGTTTATTGCACGTCTACGCGTGACAAGGACTGATTAGTTGTGAAACCGTGCGTTTATAGAGGCGTATGCGCTATTCGCATTTTGTACGCACAAATCGTTGTAAAGTGTGTGAACGCGCTCGTAATTGTGCGAAATGTGCTGAAATGGATCCAGTAGGCGCGCCCGCTGTTCTGATTCAGCTGTTATTTGCACGGCTACGTAGAAAACGTATTGTGCTACAATTTTATGGTCGACTGTTTCCTAATCCAACTGGAATGAATTTAACGCTGAATAACTTTGAAGACTTCATACATCTCTACATTTAATAAACGGTACATTTGTTTGCATACTTATGACTTCGTTTCTACCAAACAGATTATAGTGCCGTTTAGTGTTATGTAGGCGTTAAACGTAGTATTTAACTTGTCTTATCAATTTAAATATCTTCTCTTTTAGTGCGGGATTGGGCGAGTGTCTAAGCGATCGACCATCTCAAGAGCCGCTGTATGTCTATCCTAAAGTTCCTGCTGGTAAGTTTCATAATTAATTGCCTTCCAAACTTGTTCCTGAAATTTCAAAATACGTAGATATTAAACTAAGTTTTTTCAGGTGTAACGTTCGATGCTGAGTATCAATGCCACTTGCAATTCGGCGCGGAAGCGGTCGTATGCTCTAAGCCAACAGAGCTGTGTGAACATCTGTGGTGCCAAGTCAACAACGTATGCAAGACGATGCTGCGCCCCGCCGCGCCCGGAACCACTTGTGGACTCGATATGGTGAGACATGCAGGAAACTCATTGAGCTTTTTATATAGACGGCCATTCTAACATGTCTTTGCAATTGCTTTATGGTATTTTACACTGGAATTGATATGTTGTGGATCTATTTGATACTAGGAATATCCCGATCCGTTATTGGAAGTAAGATTATCAGAAAAACTGTTTTAATATCAGCTCAACTCATCATACTGGAGGCATATCTTGTAATGCTCATAGTGGATTAAAGTTTCAGACGGGTTTATTTGCTGTGATCAAAGGACATCAGGGTTGAAAAAAGACAGTTTCCTTCCTCATAAGCTAAACCACTTGTTTTCTTCCACAGTGGTGTCAGAACCAGACCTGCGTCCCTCGCACGCCTTCTCCAAAGCCTCGAAACGGCGAATGGGGCCCGTGGTCAGAGTGGAGCGAATGTTCTCGAACGTGTGGCGCCGGCGTTTCTACGCAGTCGCGCGAGTGCAACAACCCAGAACCCAACAACAATGGGAACTACTGTATTGGTGATAGAAGCCGGTAAGCACTACTTATTCACTCAGATGTCGGTTTTACCGTTTTTAAACGACTTCATTTTTGAGCCTTTGTGTAGCTAAGCGAAGTCTGGATGCTGCTGAATTTAGGTTGTTTGTTGTGAGTGTGTCAGAACAATTAGCTTTATGAAACACACGGACCGTTATTGAACATTTAGTTTGATTGCGACTCTTTAAACTCTCTATAGCTTGCAGATTTGTTAAATCTGTGTAACATTTTCTAGATACAAAGTCTGCAACACCGACCCGTGCCCTATCAACGAGCCAACATTCCGGGAAGTGCAGTGCTCCAAACATAACAACATGACGTATAGGAACGAAACCATATCGGAGTGGATACCGTACTTCGATCAAGGTAAGTTTAGGAAGAAATTATTTTAAAACTTAATTCTAGTAAGTACCTACAACAAGTTCCAATTTAATTTCAAATAGCAATTCAGCTCTGCGATTCTGTAACCATCTCACCGTGAAAACTTGGGTGAAGTGAGCGTGGAGTGAGTCGTCAGTAGTGTCAATGCCTAGCATCAGCATGACTCACAGCTCACTCTAAGCTCATTTCACCTTAGATATCACGGTGAGATTTTTCCAGAATCGACCGGCAGGCGATCATAAAACGATGTGCGTTTTTACAGACAAACCTTGCGAGTTACAATGCGTGGCGCGTGACGGCAGCGATGTGGAAATGCTGGGCGGGTTCGTCGCCGACGGCACTCCTTGCAGGCAGAGCGTGGGGGCTCGGGACATGTGCATAGCTGGTAAGAATATCAAGGGCGTACCCAGGTAGGGGCAGGGGGGGGCAGCTGCCCCCCCCTAGAAGATAAAATAAACGTCAATTTTCCTGGCAAGTGGGAATTAAAAACGTGTTACCTACTTTGCGCAAAATGAAGTGTTGGAAACAAAATATCTTTTCAGTCAGATATTTTAATTTAATATTTTTTATCTATAATTAAATATTCTACAATATTCGATATAGTATACTGTTAGCGACGCAATATAATTTAAATCTCCCGCGAAACCGTCACATCTTGTAGTTTCCGCTCCCGACGAGACAATCAGAGCCATCTAGGATTAAAGCCGAATATAATTTGGAGAAAACAACATCTAGCGCTATCTAGTTACGGACGACAGTACTTTTTCCAGTAAAGAGAAATAGCATCAATTTATACAAGAAAATTTAATCATGCTTGGTTGGATCAATATGCACCATGGCCAGTATATTCCAAGCGACTAAAAGGCGCTCTTTGTAAGCATTGTGTTTTGTTTCCTCCGCCCATCAGCACTGTGAGAGGAATTTTGGGACCATTTATGGTCAGGCCATATATAAAGTTCAAAAATATGCATGAAGACTGCCGAAAGCCTGCAACGACCAACCTTGACCTAGCTAGCTACAAATGCTGCAAAAATTTTTCTTGAAAATCTTCCTGTAGACATCCAACTGCAAAGTCGACACCAAAAAGCAATCGATGAAAACAGACAAATATTGTCATCAATTATTTCTTGTATAGTTTATATGTATATATTAGATTTATTGAAGTTGAGAATCAATTCAGGGGATGACAAATTAAAGAGTCATCTAGAAAAGTTCCGTCGCAATGCAGTTTACACATCGCCAAAAATACAAAACGAATTGATACATTTATATGGCGAAGTTATTAAGGAGAATATAATAAGTGAGGTTCAGAAGACCATGGCTTACGCAGTCTTAGCTGATGAAACAGCAGACGTAGCTGAGAAAGAACAGCTGTCAATAGGCGTGCGGTTCTACGACGAAAGCAAAAGGAAAATCAGAGAAGAATTTGTAGGGTTCGTTGAACTAAAAGCACAAAATGCTTCAGCAATTGCCGAAGAAATTGACAATTTCTTGATTAGTTCTAACCTCCCAACCGAAGATTGCGTAGGGTTTGGATTCGATGGCTGTTCTACAATGGCAGGGAAAGAGGGTGGCGTACAAGCCATTTTGAGAAAAAAATATCCTCGTGCTTTATATTTTCATTGCTCAAGTCACAAACTCAACCTTGTTGTGAATGATGCGAACGCAGTGCCAGAAATTAGAAATACTGTCGCCACTGTAAAGGATGTTATAACGTTTTTCAGAGAATCGACTACACGTCGAAATTACGCTCCAAGCCTATCACGATTGTGTGAGACGAGATCGTCCGAAAAATATAAATCAATCAGAAAGTTTTCTCAACATTTCCCAGATCTTGTGAATTCTCTAGAAACGTTATCCGTAGAGGGAAATTAGACCACCAGAAAATCTGCATATCAGTTGCATTCAGCCGTTACAAAACCAGTTTTTATTGCTGCTCTACAAACAATAGCCAAATATTCAGCAGTTTTAGAACCAGTAGTTAACGCACTGCAGGCTAAATCGATCGACATGATCTCGGTGGGGGAACACATCGAACATATCAAGAACATTCTCAGAAATGACCGCGAGTTTCCTGATAGAATAAGTAATGAAATACTTCAAAAAGCGCGAGCTGTTACAATGGATTTGAACATAGAAATTTCGGTTCCACGTCTTGCTCACAAGCAAACACATAGAAGTAATCCGCCATCAGACAATGATAACGAATATTGGCGGCGTTCCCTGATAATACCATACATTGATTCACTTATTTCATCGTTGAATATTCGATTCTCCCAAGAAAATACTCCGGCGTTTGCTTTAAGTAAGCTACATCCCTTGTATATGACCAAAACCAGCATTACAGACTTACACAAGAACGCAGAATCATTCCAAGAATTTTATAACCTAGATATTACCGGAGAACTGAACCTTTGGCATAATTTATGGGTGAAGAAGGCTTTATCAGATGATCAATTAAGGGACATAGAAGTAGTTGATCTGTTCAACGAAGCCAACATTTTTTACCCTGCTGTCAGAAAGGCATTGATTATTTTAAGCACTATCCCATGCACCACGGCGACCGTAGAACGGTCTTTCAGTACGCTGCGAAGAGTTAAAACGTGGCTTAGAAGCACCATGGGTGAAGAAAGGCTTACAGGATTATGTCTGATGAGCGTACATCGCAATTATTTAAAAGAAAACAGTGAGTTTATTGAAAAGACTGTCATAAACAAATTTTCGGCAAATCCGAGAAGATTACTGTTAAATTAATATATTAAATTAATATATATATAATATTTTGTTTTGTGTCATAATCAAACTAATTAATAAAAGTAAATTTTCATGATTTTTTGTTTCATTATACCCGACCGACCATCTTCTCGAAACAGGTATGAGCTGCCCCCCCCTAGCTGAAATCCTGGGTACGCCCTTGAAGAATATCACCATTATTATCACTGTATATCTAGAAACACGAATTAAACGCTATTAGTCCTATAATGCAAGTAAAAAGACCAAGAAGGAAGGTCAGTAAGTTGGTCCTTTCAGTCTTCTTGATGGTGTAGAAAAATAGGGCATCAATAGTAGTAGAAATTTCTATGTTAGGGGATTCAGAATCATGTACTGAATTCACGGTAACAGGTATACAGACCTTATCATGATGAGCTTCCTTTTGCATTTCGTGATTTATATTCTAACGTCCTTTCCACCATACATTTTATTAACAGCCAGTCTGGCACTAGTACTTACCTTGAATATCGTATAAATGCGTCTCAAAACAGCAATTAGGGCGCTGAACCGATTAAGTTTCTTAATCGCTCAAACGTGCCCAACGTTGACTCCATAAACCTGTACTAATCCAACCGTTTCCAAAATAAAATAATGATGTCTGTTACGGTTTTCGGTAATGCCTAAGTACTTACAGAAAAATACTTCATGAATCACCGGGTATAAACGTGCTCGATTGCTTCGAACTGTTTACCGAAGTAGTACCTAATTCTTTCAGTAGCAGTAGTTTTTAAAGATAAGGTAATTTTTTCGCAGGCGTATGCTACAAAGTCGGATGTGACTGGATAGTGGGCTCCGAAACAGAGGAAGACAAGTGTGGTGTATGTGGCGGCAACGGATCGGCTTGCAAGACGGTGCAGGGCATCTACAACAAAGGAACCACCAAGCAATCCGGTTTCAGTGAAGTAAGTTTACTTTGCAAAGTTCACCACCAGATTGTATTCAGAAATATTAATAAAATATAAAAGAGTGTTATGATATGTGGAAGGAATATTTCAATCAGAGATCATTGGAAAAGACGGTACAAAACTATCCAATCTCAGCCTCCTCGTATACCTTGGTTCACATATAGCTAATTAAGCAGAAAACTTATTACTTTAGCGCACAGAATTAGAACCGGACACATTCCATCAAGAAAATATGCCTTCTTAATGGGAAAGATTTTATCACCTAAATGTGATACCTTTGGGGTAATAGATGATATATATAATTTATTGATGGAATGTGCTCAATTTCATGTACAGAGAGAGGAATTATTCGACACATTAGGTCTGAACAAATTACAGGTTGGAATTATGAATAGCATACTCTCAAACCCTAATAGTGAAGGAGCTTGTCTTTTGTTCAGACTTTTATCTTCTTAAGAATTTAATAAGTAAGTGATGTAATGTTTATTATTGGATAAATCGGACTGACATATACATGTTGTATAAAAGTCCAAAAAAAAAATAAAGATAAAAAAAAACCACCACATTGGTAGACCGCGGCGACCCTTTGGCCCTTTTTGCTTGTTCAAAATATGAGCAGAAGGTGGTAGAAGGGCTGACCTGCGGGGTAATTGCGTAACACACTACTGTTGGTGTGTAGCCATTGCTACTGGCAATGGCTTTCATTTTGACAGTTCAACAACATTCATTGCGTTATTTACGTTGCTGAGCAGACAAATTTTTCGAACATATGAAGCGATGGATTCAAAATGATTCAGATACTGATTGATAATGTGTTACGCAATTAGGGTGCTGACTGCTCATTTAACCCTTTGAGCCATACCTCACCGGGACGCTGTTACGAGGTCGCCAAGTCGCGCTGCCGACTTAAATGTAAACAGCTATAAAGCGGGTGGGTCACCTGGCGTCCGCTTGGTAATGGTGGGTCCACACGATACAGACTTTCATACAGACTACAGACTTTCATACAGACTTCTATAGAATTTTGTCTGTGCAACTACGCAGTACAGACAAATGTCGGTGTGATAAAAAGTCGCACAGACAAAATTCTATAGAAGTCTGTATGAAAGTCTGTATCGTGTGGACCCACTATTACGCAGCCAACCATACATTTTGTTGGCGACGCGACCTGGTTGCGCCGCCATGGCGTCCCGGTGAGGTATGGCTCTTTCAGTACGGCGCGCGAGAAGCATAGCGTGCACTGCCGGCCGACGCTCGAGAAATGTGTTCTGCGCAATTGTGATAGTACATAGCGCAATCTGCCACAAGCGCTGGCAGTGACTGCACGCCTGTGTTGTTTATATTCAGTTTTAGACTTGATTTGCAAAAGTACGTCACCCGGCCGTGACAAGCATCTGTGCCAGAACGTACATGTACGTCAACCGTACTGAAAGGGTTACATATCGCCACTTAAGAACCCCTTTCCACCTCAAAATCAGTAGATCTTCGGACTAGCCGTAGCTTATCCTACTTTTAAACAAGTTATTCGATTAGATAGTCCATAACCATGAAGTTGTCATTCGAATCCTAATCAAATCTCCATCAACAGGTTGCAGTCATACCCGCTGGGTCAAGGAATGTGAAAATAGAAGAGAAAGTTAATCCAGGCAATTACATCACTATTAAAAGCGCCAACTCGAATAGAATATACCTGAATGGAACACGGTAAGCCAAGCAAGAAAACTATTTCATCGATAAAATGTTTCTTTGTAATCCACCATTTTTTTACCCACCTATTACAATTTCCATTACAGAAATGCTACTTTGACGGAATACTTTGTAGCGGGAACTCAAGCTATTTACGAACGAGACCGTGATTGGGAGAAAGTACGAATTGTGGGACCGCTCGCAGAAGACATCAAAGTTTATGTAAGTGAGATACTACAATAGTATATTACGAGTTAGGGGAAGTTATCTAAATGCTTGATGTTAAGGCAAGCACGGCTTAAGAATTTGAATCGTTCTCAATCGTTTGGATCCCTAGTTATAACTTGTTGGAGAAGTAATTTCTGGCCCTAAAACTTTCAGAGAATGTTTACCTATTTCATAAACCGTACAAACTTAAACGATCCTCTAATAAATTGACTCGAGCCTCTTCGTGCACGATATCCGCCGGCTATTGTATACGGGGCCTAATAAAATTTCCGAGTTCAATTTTCAGATCTCCGGGCTTTCTTTTTCATCGTTTTTTTTCTTCCAGCAAATGATATACCGTGGGCGACACCGGAACCCTGGTGTGACATACCAGTACACTGTAGACAAGCAGCGCATGCAGCATCGGTTCAAGTACCGCGTTTCCGAATGGTCGGCTTGCTCCGTGTCCTGTGGCCTCGGGTACATGCGAAGAAATTACGAATGCGTCGATGAACATAACCGTAAGTTGATACTTCATTCCTGCTAAATGTACAGACGCCAGCACATCAAGCTACTACAATCTGTCAGATTTCTTTAATAGATTTTCAACTTTAGCGCTAACTAAAGCATAATGTTCAAAGTTGATTGGGAAAATCTGACAGTTTCGGGTAGTTTGATGTGCTGGCGTCTGTACCTTTGTGGTAAGAATTGGTCTTGACTTTGCGTTGATGAAAGTGAAGATTGCGTGTCTGTCGTTGGACAATTTGATCAAACGGTAAACTCAAGTAATCTATGTTTAAAGCGATCTTGTACTGGCAAGATATTAATCTATCTGATGGCACAAATACAAATCTTGGCGTGAAAATGGTGCGGTTCTCTTTCGATCTGAACAAATCAAACTGCCTTCTCCATTACACTTTAAGATAATGTTCGAATGTTGGTGCACAGGTGCAGTAGAACAGTCGCAATGCTACCACATCGAGTCGCCGCGACACGAGGCTCTGATGCAGCAGTGCAAGCAGCCGGCCTGTCCGCCGCACACGCTGCGCACACACTGGTGGGTCGGCGCATGGAACCCCTGCTCCAAGCCTTGTCACATGCCGGTACGTACCACGTGATAGTAGCTACAGTCAGTGACAACATTTCAAAGAATATTAGATTGTATTTCTGTAAGTAGGTTAGTACTAACACTATTGCACGTCAATAATATTTTTAAAAGTACCTAGATGAAGTCTCAGCGTCCTATCTTACTACTCTGAGAAGAAACACCGAAACAAACTCAGAGGTCAGAGTCAAATGCTGTAATTTATATTATTTGTAAAGGTCTATATCTGCGCTCATGCAGCATTGAAAATGGCGCAGATTCCCTTGTTCACAAAGTAAACTAAATTTAAGTTCAGTGCATCTTTTTCTTTCTATTTCATTAAGAAAAGGACAGAAGATAGATAACAAGTACCTTTGCTAGGAGGAATCTCTGCGAGGAGGCAGTATCGAAGGAGGTTCCTTCGATACTGTAGCCACTGAAAAACATGCAGTAGTTAGTTATTTACATGCTTGTACAAACCTAAACTTTTAAACTTTGTTACAGGGCGAGGAAGCCACGAAGCAACGCGGCGTATACTGCGTAGACAAGATATCGAACAAAGTGATAGACGACTCCGAATGCGACGTACTTATTAAACCAGTGAGCACCATCAAATGTGCAGACGTGCCAGCATGTTAACGGGACTAAATCACACGCCATGGAAATGAATCCATACGGTCATCGATCAACGCGGTTTTACGGTACAGAATCGTATCACACAGCGATTTTAAAAACTAAGTGTTCGCAAGTACACTTGGAAAACAGTCTCGTCAACCCCGGGCGACGGCTCACAACTGCAACCAGATACAGCAGATAATACGCATCTGCACATCATTGAGCGAGATAGGGTTCAGAAAGGAGCGCAGAAATATGGAATCGAGACAAATGCATTTGAATAGGTAATGGTTGAAGTGAAAGTGAAGTGTTAGTGTAGGACTCTATAGAGCGACACTTGAATCGCGGAGTTACTGTGAGCGCCAGTGTATTGTGCTTGTTACGTATTCTTTGCAATATGAAATAACCCATCGAATAGACATAAATCAGATACGTGTAAGTACTCGAATAGTATCCCTACGTGGTGACGTGCGAATCTCGTGAGTACGTTCAACAATGCTCTGCAATTACCACTTACTGCCATATTATAAGTAACTAGTTATAACATAGTCTTCGCTTAGTTATTAACTACTAATATATAATATTTTATATTCTGTAACATCAGTATTAAAGTGGTGTATGTATTTCTATAAAATAATGCAAATTAAAGTAATGTGAACGAGTTTAAGTATAATATAAATTTTTGGACCAAAAATATTTTAGAAATCAAATTCACGTTGCCATAAACACTGTTACTGCCAATATGACACTTGTATGATATAAGTAGGTATTTACTTAAGTTCTTATTATTATGTATTCATGAATGATTCATATTTTTGTACAAATGAATTATGAGTATTGTGTAATATTTAAGTGGTTTGAAGGAACACATATTGTCACACTGGGTATCCCTTATATTAGAGCTGAAATCTGTTTAATCGCTTGTATTGCATACCTATAGACAATAAATAAAACAGCTAGTCAACAATTTAGGCATTTGTACACCAGACTTTTCACAGTTGTATTGTGTTGAAATCCATATGTAACTCGAATAACAGGATTATTCCGTTTATCCACCCTAAGGTGGATACGCGGAAACACATGTCCGAGAATCCACCCTAGACCTAGTTGAATAAACGGAATTTGTATGCTTAGCGTGTATTCTCGGACATGCATTTCCGTGTATCCACCTTAGGGTGGATAAACGGAATAACCGGAATAACATAGAGTAGTATTAGAATGTAGAACCTCTTACACTATACAGTAAGTACCCTTATATAATATTAGAACTGTGCGTAAGGTTAACTTGTAAACATGTCTCCTTTCGATTAATAATTTGTGTGTATGAAAATATGGACTATATACAATTGTGCCTAATTCTGGAACAAATGAGCCGATAATATTTTACGAATATTATTTTAAGACGCCTTGTTTGTGTCCTCCTCTATGTGACTATGCATAATTTTAAACATTAGTAATACTTTTATTTATCACCCATCTATTGTAAGGATAATAATATCAATGTAAATGAGTTTCCAGTTTTCTGATGTTTCGGTTCTAAGATACATCAGAGACGCGTCGATCAATTGATACACAATTTTAATTTTATAAAATAGAACTGCTTTAGAAACTAACCCTTAATTGTGCGCGGATTACGTAATACATCAACTGGTTACATTTCTATTAATTATAGTGACGTTTATTATACTGTTGTACCGATTATAATTGTGTATGTAATAGATATGGCAATAAAATCGTGCATTGTTTTAAATGTTTTTTATTTTTGTCCATACAAAACTTATAAAGTCCTAAACCCATTTACTAAGAATATAAATCACAGTGAAAAATATTGGTGAAATTAACAGTTTAAGCACCAAATAAAAAAATCTTACAATCTGGACAGTAATCACAAATTAAAGTAATCATATGTAATCAATCACATAATTAAATACAGTACAAAAAATATCAAGCGAATCTCATTCTGAACAAGACTACTCAAATAAATGGTTGTTTTTCAACCTGACAATAACAAAAGTAAAGGAGATTAAAAGTAAATGCACACTAGGGTGCAACTGAATAATTTGTTGTTTGAAAAACTGACCTACTATGAAACTGAATTAATATGAAAATAATGGGTTATTCCGTTTATCCACCCTAAAGTGGATAAGCGTAATCGCAAGTCGGAGATCCACCCTATGTCTAGTCGCATAAACGGAATTTATAAGCTTAGGGTGGATTCTCGGACATGCGTTTCCGCGTATCCAACTTACGGTGTTTTTTTTTTGGGTTGGATAAACGGAATGACCGAAAATTATATTTTAAATTATTTTGTGCTTAGTTCTGCAGACAAAAGGCTAAGCAGTGTATGGGTAGCATCTAAATTACATAACATCTACAGCTTAGTCTCTGGCTTTAAGAAACATACCATCAAATTATTCTGACAACAATCTGAGTATGATACATGAACAAAATAATGTTATAGGTGTGTGCATAAATAATACCTATGTATATCAGAATTAAAACTAAAATAAACTTTTAACACTCCAGTAGGCGCGCGTTCTACCATTGTAGAACGCACTCCTAGAATTTGAGCGCAAATTGAAGGTTACTCATGGACACACTCATAGTATTCCTCTACATTACATTATATTACATATGCCTTGTGCCTCATTTAGTTTCATAATAAAGCCTTCTTGGGCATGAAAGCATATTTTTAACTATTCATGAAACTTTCCTTCAAAAATCTTTAAATTAAAAGTACTAGAGCACGCGAGCACTAACATCCAAAGTTGAAGCGCGCCTACTGGAGTGTTAAATAATGCTTTACTTGGCCCTCCCATAACAAATTTTGAAATGTTCAATTGAGGTATTTCAAATGGTTTTTTTAATTAATCAACGGGGCATACATAAATCTTCTTTAAAAATACTGAAACATACAATTTTATTAACCCCATAAAAATATTTTTGTTCACTTAACTTGACGACTCTTAAAACAATTGAGATTCATGATTTGAGTATCATCTAACCTACAGGTACATCTAGAGTGCAAATAACATCCATTTTATACTATAATTATCTTTAATCAATATCAGTTGTGTCCCTTTCTGTTTTTTTTTTTCAATAAATCAGTGTCTCGTAATTTTGTTTCTGGGATATGATATTTTTGTCGGCCACAACTTAAAGATAGTTCTACATTACAAAGAATAAAAATCTCACAGATCATTTTCCGTTTATTTCGGTTTTCATTACATTAATTAGTTTTATTAAAAATACGTATAAATTAGGAACCAGTTCCAGAACTTGATTCTTTTACCAGTAAAGCTTCTGATGAAACGTCGAAACGTATGTTTTTCTTTTTAGTGGTATGTTTCTGTAAGAACACAAAAATATTCAGACTACTACAATAATGACATAATTGTACAGGGTGGCAGATGAGCAACCTGTTAACATGGATTCAGTACATGATTCCAGACCCCCTAGGGTTGGAATATGCCGAAGGTTATTAAAAAAAATTTGCTGTTCCATACAAATTGAGCGCGTAGGTATTGCACTTTTCTATGAAACAGCACATTTTTATTTTGATAACCGGCGAAAAATGTCTACACTAGGGGGTCTGGAATCGTGTGCTAAATTCATTGTTACAGTTTACGCGTCTATATTTCTTTGCCTATTTTGGTAAATGAAAGTGTACCTTTAACTTGTCAGATTTTTAACAAAAGCCATAAATTTTATTTACTCTGATACAGCCTATTCACACATTGACGAATCGTGATTGAACACGGATCGTATTTATTTTTTAAGTGTCCAGTAAACGACCGTATTCACATGCTTTCAAATAGTTTCAAATGGAGAGTACGTAAAAAAAACTTACTATTCTGTCAGAACGAATAGTCTGGCCGTCATGGCATACGTTGTTTGACGCAGCGTTTTTTGCGAGTCTTTATACGAGTAGTCCATTCACAGTTATTTTACTTCTGACAGCAGCAACCTAACAACAACCATGTTGTGACGAGAATAAAGATCACAATCATTTTGACAGACTTGTGTAAGTAACAGACAGTGATAAAAAATCAAAGGTAAAATAACTGTGAACGCATCCGTATCGTTAATGACGTATGGAATTGTGAACAGACGGTTCAAAAAAAAAAAAATACCAAAAGCATTTTTATATTTTTTATAAGAAGAGTAACCATTCCTACCTTGTCTTTGTTGGCTCTAGGGTCTGTGTTCTTGGAGCGTTCCTTCTCTAGGTCCGTGTGTAGTGATGCTATCTCCGCCGTCAGTTCTGCCTGCACCGACCGCAACCGTTCCACCTCTATCAGCACTTCGGCTTTGTCTTTCACTGTAATGTATTACAGGTAAATAATGAATAACAAAATGAGAAACGAAGCTAAAACTAGACTAAAGAAAAACACAATTTTACATAATTAATGTACGCCATATTAAAGGCGGCCCCATCCAAAGGGAGACCCCATCTAACTAAAACGGCCAGACATTGATGTTCGATTAAGCTATAACTTTCTTCTCAAAAAATAAAACGGTCAAGAGCGAGTCGGATTCACGCACCGAGGGTTCCGTACCATTATAAATTAAATTTTCATTTTATTTTTCTGAAAAAGTGTGCTGTTTAGAGACATCGTTTTATTTTTCCTGCAATCTTTACATAAGCTTCTATCACATAGAATAATTTGATATTTTTCCGTATGCAAACTCCGGAGATAAGGGGGGCGGTATTTTTTTTTACATTTCTCATCAACAGTCGAAAACTATGGGGCCTATAAAAAAAAGAAAAAATATTTGAGTATGTGCAAACAGCACTTTTTCATATGCTACCCCACATGCCCTAGTAGCCCTACTTCGAATTTTTAAGCCCCCCTTCAGTCCCTGTTGCAAAAAAAAAAATATTATTATTTCTTTCTTATTTACAAAAATAGTTGGGCGAACGTCATCTAAAACTATTCCAAATTTCAAGGTGATAGCATTAGTAGTTCTTCGAGATATATTTATCTGTGACAGACGGACAGAAAGACTGAGTCGCACCATAAAGGTTCTTTTTTCCATTTTGGTACAGAACCCTGATGATGTGTGTCTGGCTGCCATATTGGACAAGATTTAGTCATGTTTCACGCGCCGCGATGTGCGATAAAAATAATAACATACTGCATCTGCATCATGAACTTTTCTAGGACATACCGGTTTTCTCACGATATTTTCCTTCGCTGCTTTGAGAGCAGCCATGCGATTCTGTAACCGTCTCACCGTGAAAACTTGGGTAATGTGAGTGTGGAGTGAGCTGTCATTAGGGATTAACACTATTGACACTGCTCACTTCACTTATGATTTCACAGTGAGATTTTTACAGAATCGACCGGCAGTAGTGATAAAATAATTTACATAAAGTAAAGCGCCTGTCTATGTGTAGACTAATAGTAAATGAATCCTTCAACTTACTCTCTCCCTGTCCAAGTATATTACACAACTTCTTATTTCGGGACTTGACGGTATAAAGCTCATGTTTGAGGGTAACAACCTCTTCTTTTAAAGTTGCTATTTCTCTATCCTTTCTTTCCAAGGCGTCAGCAAATTGTACTCTGGTTATAATTTCATCAGAAGCTGGTTGACGATTCTTTACTCTATCATAGATTTTGTCCTTCAAAAGTTCGCTTTTGGTTTCAGTTTTCACTCTTTCGAAGAATTCTGTATCTTTGTCAGGTGACTTGGGATCTTCCAGCTGACATTTTTCATCAACATGGTTAACTGAAATAAAAACACTTTTAAATAAGCCACAAAATAAAGCAACCACAAATTATTCTGAACTTGAGTGAGTTGAGTGTGGCGGTTACTGATGACTTGTTTGCTCAGGGGGATGTGCTAAGGTAGTCCGCAAAATTCAAAGGAGAGGATAAGAGCCTAGCTTCGAGAGGTTCCTGTTCCTTATAAGGCGGGAGGAAACGCCCGGGTGTCACCTTTGTGGGGATCGCCCGGAGGACACGGTGGAGCATACGGTGGAAGTCTGCCCGGCTTGGGCGGAGCACCGCCGCGTCCTCACGGCGGCGATGGGCGGCGGCGATCTCTCGCGTCCGGCCCTAGTCCAGGTCATGGTACGGAGCGAGAGTGCATGGGAAGCCGTCACCTCTTTCTGCGAAGCAGTAATGCTTACGAAGGAGGGGGCGGAACGCGTGAGGGAGAGGCGATATTTACGCCCTCACGCTCCTAGTCGCAGCAGGAGACGCACTGGGCGCCGGGAGTCAACAGCTGACACCCGGCCACCGTAGGCGCGAGCTTGCGGACGGCGAGCAATAGGCAGTTCGCCGTCCGGCAAGTACTAGGCCCGGGTCGACGGCACGTTGTGTTCCACGCGCGCCTCAAAGAGATGTCAGCAGTAACTAACGGGGTCCGCGAGGGCCGCTGGAGTTACCGTGGCCCTTGGCACAGGCAACTGAAGGAACACGGGTGGGTTTTAGTCACTAAAAGTCTGACACGCCCTCCCGCTCCGCCCAGTGCGGAAGAAGTTATTTGATAATTTCCCACCCAAAAAAAAAAAGATTATTATGAACTATGTCGATCTTTGTTGCCCTCGTGGTGTAGTATAATTAATCCTAAGTAAGCATGACTTAATTCACTTGTAGAAAAAAGATATGTGAGCTAGTTAGATTTATTTAAGGGAAATATTTAACATATCCTCTAAAAACTTATGGACCTGCTAATGATGGACACTTTTTGAAATTAATGAACATCGAAAAAGTTTTTGCGCTTCTAATGATGCACTTCATTTATAATTGAGCCTCATAAAGATCAAAGACTATTTCACAAATCTTCATTAGAACAAAAATGAAAGTTGAATAGACTTACATTTCATATTACTATCTTCACCCACATTCATCATGTCATTGAACTGATCAAGACTCATAACGTTTTTCTTCTTCTGTTTCTTAGAGCCTGCTTTGGCATTCTGTTCAATTATCTTCTTCTCAATATCGGCGTCCTTTTTAGTTTGCTTGTAGACATCTTTCTTCTCTTCAAAATCAAGCTTTGATAGTAGTATAGCCTGAAAACATGTTTTCATCAATTTTCACAGTAGTTATAGGTAGGTGCATAGTGAAAACTCCACATAGGTCAAACGATTGGAAGCACTAGTGCTGAACAATTGAGCATGGGTTTCAATCCACAGACCAGACAATGTTGATGGGATTTTCCAGTAGGAAATAATTAGTAGCACCCTGGATTTGAGCCTGGTTAACCACCACTTAGTATCAGTTGGCTTATTTGCGTAAACAGCATAGTTATGTACAAGTAAATTGTGCTAATGTTTTGTTAAATTCATAAACACATTTCCTTCCTCCAATAACATCATCATTCATCATCATTATTTCAGCCGAAAGACGTCCACTGCTGGACATAGGCCTCCCCCAAGCACCTCCACTTCGCCCAGTTTTGTGCTTCTCGCATCCAACGGTTCCTGGTCAACAAGGTGGTCGGTCCACCTTGTGGGAGGCCTTCCAACGCTACGTCTTCCAGTACGCGGTCGCCACTCCAGAACATTTTGGCCCCGTCGGTCATCTGTTCTGCGAGCAACGTGACCTGCCCACTGCCACTTAAGTTTGGCAATTCTTCGGGCTATGTCGGTTACCGTGGTTCTCCTGCGGATTTCTTCATTTCTGATGCGACCACGCAGGGAAACTCCAAACATAGCCTTCTCCATTGCCATTTGGGTGACTCTTAGCCTTCTAATAAGGCCCATTGTGAGCGACCAAGTTTCAGTACCATAGGTCATCACTGGCAACACGCACTGGTCAAAGACTTTCGTCTTTAGACACTGCGGTATGTGTGTCTTACCGAACGCTGCCAAGCCGAGTCGGATTCGATTTTTCGATTGACATCTTTCTTGAAGTTGGACCTACCTACCTGGACAGTTTGTCCTAGGTAAACATAATCGACCACAACTTCGAGTGTAGCGTCTCCGATCTTCATGAGAGTGTATGTTACATGGGCATTTGACATGACCTTCGTTTTGTCCATATTCATTCAACAAACCTCCAATAACATAATAGGCAATATTGACCTGCCTGTGACATAATTAATGTCCCATGATTCTATTGATTTTGTCATTGTTTGTTACTGTATTACATTTACTTAAATCACAGGAATAGGGTGCTTAGGCTGCCTGTCCTCTGACGAGGAGCGAAGCTGCGGAGCGGAGAAACGGAGAAATATTAACCAATAGAAAAATGACATTGAGATTTTATGCAATCCTATTGGTTAATATTTCTCCGTTTCTCCGCTCCGCAGCATCGCGCCGCGTCAATGGACAGGCAGCCAAGACTTGAAAAGTAATAATTTCCTCTTTGTTGTAGAGAATATTAACAAACAAATCAATAAATAATAGTTAGAACAACAAAAACAGTTAATACTGACTTGTTGCAGTTCAGTCTCGAAGTTGCCATCAACCATTTCTTCATCCTTCTGCTTCCACAGTTCCCACTGGTCGGCTGAGACGGGCTGTTGTTTAGACTTCTTCTTCTTGGGTATGGGCTACAAAATACAGCATGTTTTTTTTTTACCATCTCCAAATTTTTACAGGATGTTCTACCCATGAATATGAACAACTTTCACCATGGAACCAACTCTGAGATCACGAAAAAAAAAATCTGCTGTTTCATACATTTTGGTCAAGTAGGTATTTAACATTTGTATTAAACAGCTGATTTTTTTTTTCGTGATTTCTGAGTTGGAGCCATAGTGAAAGTTCTTTATAGTCACGAGTAGAACACCCTGAAAAAATTTGGAGCCTGTAAAAAAAAACATCCAGTATACATAAAAAGTCATACAATCTATGTATGCTATAATTAATCTATACTACTGGAAATAATATTGTATTCACACAATATTATTTCCAGAAAGTACATATTCAGCCTAAGCGCGCTACGTAAGCGCTTTTCCTCCTTTCTCTTACCATGCTGGTACCAAACAGGGTCAATAATTGAGTCAATAATTTTAAGCCTACCGACTGTTTTACCAACATTATGGAATGCTATAAAGAATTGAGACTATAATGTTCCAACGGTTGGGACCCAGAACTACTCTCGGTGAGAGGGAATGGGTCGTAATCTACCACGCGGGCCCAGTGCGGGTAGGTAGATGTCACATGTCTTCGAATTTTTAGTTCTATGACATGCCGGTTTCCTCACGATGTTTTCTTTCAGCATTTTGAGAAGACCGGTGATTAAATAATTTACACAAAATAAATTGTGCCTGTCTGGGTTCGAACCTACGACCTACAACTCTTAAGTCGCGACAATTACCACTGGGCCACCACTACTCCATTATCTACAATTATTTCCAGTAGTGTAGTCAAATTACAGAAACTTATTTGTAAACAGGATGTGGCCAAACATGGGGGCATGTCTTAGGTATTTTAAGTACTTACAGTACAATGTACAACTGTAGTTCAATGAGTACAGTAACCTACTGTACACTAAAAACTTATATCGCAAATATAACAAATCAGCAAATATCATTTTCGTAGCATAGAATCTAGAGGCAACCTAAACTGATGCAGTTTTTGAATGCACAGTGAATCATAAATAGTTGAATGAGCAAAGCATGCATAGAATGAGAAACACTGCATCTGTTTACATTTTGCTCATAGACATTGTATAATTATCCCACAGCTGGAACTCAGTTCTGTGAGGATTTTTCTAACCGAAACTAATTACTTGATAGAAAACCTGAAGTTATGCAAGCTAGCTAAAAAAGTTGTAAAACAGTAAATTACAAAGGAGAAAAATTAAAACTGCTATGCAAGTGTACTTAAGCCCACTGTAATGGTAGATATAGAGTCCGTCTCACGAAAGAAGTCTTGCAGAAGGCATGCAACAGAGACATAAATCTTTTTTTTTTATCTCAAAAAAATATTACAGTCACTAGTTAATAAAATACACAATCTGAAACATTACACATGTTGCTAACTATACAGGATGGATTTCTGAGACAGAGCAGTAAGTTTTAAACAGCATTCACAGATTTTAAAAAAATTTTCAGTCAGCAAGAAAATTGGCAATTCTCACAAAAACTTTTTATTGATGCCAATCAATCCGGTTTCTTATAAGGATAAAAAAAAGCCAATCAGAACAACTGAGGTGTCAGTAAGTACTAGAGAACTCAGAAATAGCAAAAAAAACTTTTCCCATACATTTCATAGAAAATGAGAATCTATACAATTTTTTTGTTATGGATAGACACTGCTACAGCACAAACTGGCTGAAAATAAACAAATAAAAATTCTCAAAGAGTTAAGATTAGTCTCCTAAGACCGATTTCCTGTAGCTACAACACTTAGGGTACCAGCTCTTACTGCCCCATCTCAAAATTCCATCCTGAATTAGTTCAACTTATTGCCGCAGAACTTCTTAGACAGACCTAGAGTCTGTTTCACGAAAGAAGTCCAAAAAGGTCAGTAGTATTTTCATTGGCATGGCTTTCTTTCCTTTTAAAAGAACTATGTCACTACAAAATACACTTTCAATAAAACTGACCAACAACCAAAAAACAAACACGACAAAAAACTGAGTAAGCTAAAGTAAATAAAAAAAGCTAAAGTAAATATTACATTACAGATACATTTTATAAACATTAATCACCAATACAAAAATCCTTAGCAGTTATTGTTCTTCTACCAAAAAGCATTAGGTAAGTATTAATTTTATGTTGCTTTGACTAAAATAACATCAAGCCTGTAAAAATCATCAATACAACTCCCAAAGTTCATATTACCCTACTGACTGTCAATTTCATGTAAATAATGACATTTGAAGCCAATAGTTGTATGCTGATTGTAATGATTATACCCCCCTACCCACTGCACTTGTCCTCCGCTTGCAAGATCCGAAAGTGTTAAATACCTCGGAGTACAGATAGACGACGGACTGAGATGGGACCAACAAATTGACGCCGTCACAACCACAACAGTACGGCTTATAAATATATTTAAGTCTCTCAGAGTATCCGCCAACCTAAAAATTCTTAAGATGGTGTACCACGCACTATGCCAATCAGTGCTTGGTTACTGCAGTTGCATGGGGCGGTGCCACAAAGACTAGCTTTCTGAGGGTGGAGAGAGCACAGAAAGCTATACTTAAAGTCATGACGAAAAAGCCCTTTAGATACCCAACAACTAAACTAATAATAATAATAATATAATAATAATAATAAAGTTTTCTCTGACTGTAAAGTACTAACGGTTCGTCAGCTTAATGTGCTTAAATCCACCCTTAGAAAGCATGTAGACCTTCCACCTCCTATTCCAAATAAACGCACATACCTTCCACCAAGTATCCAACACAAAACTTCCTTCGCCAAACATCAATATTATATACTAAGCACTCCTATATATAAAAACATTAACAAACACCTCAATATTATCAATCTAAACTCACATGCACTAAAATCTAAAGTAACAGAGTGGCTGGTCCATAAGGATTACTCTTACACGGAGTCTTTACTTACCTATCTTGTGTAATATACCCACACACACACACACACACTTATACACACACCACACACACACACACACAAACACATGACACACTAATACATACAATCTTAGTCTTTGTTTACCATACAGTAATGACACAGTCCACTTGTGATAAGTTTTTGTTGATGATTGTAAGCCCTGACCGCAAACTACCTCTTAAAATACAGGTGCAACCTAGCTTAAGAGATAAAGTATTATTATTGTACAGAACTTACAACTTAAACTATAAATATAATTTTAAACCATTTATCAAACTGTATTCAAATTCTGTATGTTATGGATAAATAAAGATTATTATTATTATTATTATTAATATTCTGTAAAGACAAATTTGTTGTGGTCGCAAATCACATTAATCAACAAAGAAGCTAACAGTGACCTGCAAATTACAAAAACAAGTAAATTTGAATTTTGCAGGCTACCTTAACGCATTCCCCTTAAGGGGCCAGAGTTATAGTATTCCCACATGTGTGTGCTTGATTGTACTAATAGATACATAATATTAATATTACACATAATATGACAGTACACAAGTTACACTAATCTGGAATGTTTTGGTAAAAAAAAAATGTTTAAGAACATCAAATTCTGGAACAACATTTGATAAGTGATGCATGCATGTTTACTTCACTGAAATTTTGTACCTTAGTACCTATTGCATTTTTTTTTGCTATTTGTTGTGAGCTGCAGTTATAATTTATATTTTTATCAAATAGTTCTCATTATGAGTTTACCTGGGGTTTAGTAATGACGGTTTTTGTTTTCTTAGGAGGCTCGATCTTCTTGGAAGTGTTTATTTTAGGTTTTTTCGCCTTCTGGTTATCGTTAGGGGGGTAGTCGTCATCCTCGATCTTCAGACCGGCAAATCGGGATTGTACGACCAATGCAGCCATTTTTTTGCTATTGGATCTGTTTGTAAATAGTTAAAATTAATAATGAGCTAATGATTTGCTTATATTTTTTTAATAATACATAATTAATTTTGTAATTTAATTCCGTCCAATTAGAAATAAATATCACCCTAAAATTGTAGTAAAAATCTATATATCTATTTCACTTAAATATACCCTTCAGATACAATATTTTAATTTTAGCACTCACCTATTAGAACTGAATGGCAAATCGATTAATCTTTTGTTCTTCTCTGTTTCTGTAATAAATAAACTCCCAGAAAGCAGCGATAAGGTATTCAACGGAATAGACAGCTGAATGTTATTATTGCCAGATTACAAAAAATCAATAAACTACAACATGATTGTAATAGTGGGACCAACTAGGACCAAGCGTTCATACTTGCATTCCAGATTTCCAGTAGTACGGAAATAGATCTGAGAATATCAGTACTTATTGATTTTTTGATTGATATAAAACCATTTTCAGATGCCCAATGAGCTCTTACCCTTATTCGCTAAACTTGTATGCATAATTTTATATATTTTAGTGATAAGCTCTTCTATAGTAAAAATTAGAGAAGGAAACTTAAGCGTTGATATCTGTATTGTAATCAATCACCCAAGTGTGGGGGAGACCGCGCTTGAGCATATATTTTCATGTCAATTTTGTTCTTTGCAAGTATATTTGCGTTTTCAAGTTTATGTATAATTATTGTGAAATTGAAGAATTACTATCAAAATGGATATATTTTGGAGAAATAGATTATTATAGGTTTAATCCTAATTTATTCAACAATGATTCAAAGAATTTATATTAACATGTTTTTTTTTCAATACTGACTGATATATTTTTTTCGTCTTGCATTTTTATAGCGATAAAAAGGAATCAGCTGATCGATTCAATGTGATTATTGTATGCTTTGAGCTAATTTCGCTCTTAATATCGAGTTGTGCCTATGGATGTTGTAAATATGGATTTTGACAACCTTTTACGGGATTTCAGAACGATGTAAAAGAATTGTAACACCCAGCGGGAAGTGACGGAGGAATACCTATTACCTATTCTTCATTCGAAGTACACATGAAGAACAATAAATAAATAAAAAAAAAACAATGATCGACTGATTGACGATCAAACTGGACTTGAGGAATGTAATCTGTAATGTAATTAATACGGACCTACACTGCAAAAATCATTTAGGAAGTTCCGTTTTGTTTGTTTGGTTGGTATTAATGTTATTTTTGACATAATGACACTGACAACTTTGGGTGCGTTCCGAGATAGGCAGTAATCGATTTGAGCGTGCTTATTCCCGTTCCGAATTAACGTGAGCACGATAACGATGTCCCGTGAATCGTCATAGATGATATCATGAAATGCGCCATCTTGCGATAACGCTGACAGTGCCGTAAAATAATATCACCGTGAGGGCTGTCAAAAATGACAGTTGGTTTTGAGTCGCATCATATCTTTAAGCGAACGTGGCATTTTCGAAACTGTGCTTCTGGCTACAATAGGGAAGATGCATTTATAATATTTATCAATATTTTTTTACTAAAATGTTAAAAAAAACATAAAAGAAGGACCACTGCAACGTTTTTATTTTAGTTTATATTTTTTTTTTATAAATAATTACGAATTAAAATAACTTGAAGCGGAACGTGTTTTAATCCACCAATCAGCGTCTAGTGACGTCACTCCTGTTATGATGACTTATTTAAGGTTATATTTGTGAACGTAAACAACTTTTATTGCGGAAATTAATCGCAATTTTTAAAATAAAAATGGAAGTTGGGTTCATAAAAACAGATTCCAGGAATCTGCCGGAAGTTAATGTAGGTGATCTTCACAGCATCGAATGACAGTCTAAAGAATAATTGCCATTCCTCTTCGTAGCTTAGAACTACTTTTTTCTTAATTTCGGGTCAGAAGGTCCAGTTCAAAATATTTTATTTGGAAACTTAGTTGAAGTCGATGGACATATTTTCAGAAAACCCGAATCAACTCGGCTTTTTCTCGGAATATTTGTGGCATTGTTGTGACAGCCTGTATGTACCCTAATTACGTAACACAATATTAATCTCAGTTTGAATCATTTTGAACACATTTTTCGAAAATATGAAGCAATCGATTAGGAATATGCTTATATTGCTAATCTGTTGCTTCATATGTTCGAAAAATGTGTTTGGTCAACAAGGTAAAAAACGCAATGAATGTTCTTCAACTGTCACAATGAAATCCATTGCTACTGATAGTGTGTTAGGCAATTAGCCTGCTGAGGTTGATGGATACTTAGTCCATTTTTTATAATTTACATTATCTTAATGTTTTTTTATTCAAAAAATATCTAGAAAACTGAAAATTACGCAACTATGAAAGCCAACGACGAACAAAATATGGTCAGTGACAGACAGGAGTGACGTCATCGTAACTGTAGATCGTTTTCGCGCGAAAATTTAAACTCTCAGTTTGAAACCGCAATTTTTGACAGTAAATTATAGTATTTAAATTTTTTACTATACTCGTGGTCTATTCTACATGAAATTCATTCAAATGAAGGCAAAAATAAAAATATTGCATGTTCTCTATCGAAGAAGTAGAAATGGTGTATACACATATAAATACTGTAATTCAACCATGATTATTCAAATGAATATAGTTTTGACGAATATTGTGAGTGCGTTCACGAGCATTCCGAATTGTTGAAAGATCTGCTGCAAATTATTGATGTGACTGCTGCGATTATGGCATAATTCGGAATGTAGCCTTTATGCTTTTGATTTTTGAGATTTGTTTGTTGACAGAGACAGCACAGTCTAAAATATAGGGACTGACGGTTTTGCGTTTTGGATTCTTATCGCATTTGGCGGGTCCGGTCCGGGTCTGTTGTATTTGGGAAATAGGTAGTTCTTAAAATAATTAATCATGAAATTGCAATGCCAGGTAGATGTAATCAATAGACATCACAGTAACCTAAACATAGTAGGAAGTAGAAAATATTTAAAATCAACTTTAGCACTGGGAAAAGAACCGAAGGGTGAAACAGAATATTTCATTCTTCATTTCTCATCTGTTAACAAAAGCGGTAAAAAATACCGGGTAAAGTGTATAAAACAAGTGTTTGTGAAGTGTATAAACGAAGGCAAAGCAACGATACGTTTTGAAGAACCATCTCACGACCTATGTATAAAAAGTGAAACCATACAGCTGAAATGTTTTATGAGACTTTTAAAATCGTGTGTCACCGGTGACACAAAGAACATACAGCTTGCGCCTTTGGCAAGCTTAAGTGTAACACACAAGGATATTGCACCCACAAAACTTATAATATGTAATCGAAGTGAATTTCCTATCAAGGGTCTGCCAAGAACATTAGAATCTCTTTACATAAATGGACTCAGCCTTTGTAACTTTAGAAGAGACATATTGTTATTAAAACAGCTTGTTGTACTTGATCTCAGCAATAATGCTATGGAAAAGATACCTCCTGAATTTGGTAAGAAACCCAAAATATTTTTTTGTCAGATCTAAATAGTATCTGTTGTTATAAACAGTTTATCTTCCAGGAAGAATGCCGAATTTATGTGAATTGTATCTTTCCAACAATCAACTTGGTGTGAATGGTGAAGTGGACTGGAGATGGTTGATGGGGCCCCAGGTATGCTTCTATCCTACATAACGGTAGCCTACCTATTTATTCAAATATGTACTTACAATTTGACATATTTAACACTGAATGATCTTTTGTGTGTATGTGAAAGTTAATTAACTAATCATTATTTTATTTTCAGATCACTAATATGCTCAAGTTGTTGGATATAAGTGGAAATAAATTGGGATACTTACCAAAATCTATATGGAAATTACAAAAGTTAGTAACTCTCAAGCTGGATAATAATATGCTAGACAAATTACCAACAACGCTGGGTCGTATCAGCAGCCTAAGGTAAATTGTTTATCACCAATATATGTTCCTTGATCCAAATTAAGTATTCTGAAATACCAACCTGAATAAAATTTATGAACAGGAGAAAGATTGAAATGTGTCCCACAGTGACTACAAAACACACAAATTTTCTTTCCTAGTAAACTTGTTAAAAACTTTACAAAATGTTTCTTAGAAACTTCAAATGAGACTACTGCCAAATCTAAGTTTATGCAACTTTTGTTGTAAGTTTTATGGCATCTAACCAAGCCAATTGTCAAAAAGTTTTAAACCTATTTTGTTTTTAAATTAATAATCCTGGCCATTTTTTATGGAAACTTTGTAAAGAAATCATTATCTCAGAGAAAAAAGAAATGAGTTTTGTTCTTTTATTTTTTATAAGTTGTATGATTTATTTTAATAAACCAGTAATTTGTGTGAAATACCAATTAAGGTTTTAACAAACCAATAATTTTCTTTTTTACATTACATGTCCTATTTTTTTTACATATCATGATTTTTTTTTTACATATCACATTTTTTTCTTACAGATATCTAACAATGACCCAGAATGAACTTACATCATTGCCATGCAGTTTACTGCAATGTAGCCTGGAATATGTAGACCTTTCTGAAAATAAACTGGATGTCACAGAAACAGCTCCAGAGCCCAGCAAACATAGTCCATGGGAATTTTATATTGGCAGTCTTGTAGATTTAGCATCAAAAATTGTTCTAAAACATAAGTTGTATTATGCTCCTACAATTATACCTTGGACATTAGTGGAGTTCCTAGATGATGCGAATATGTGTGTCTGTGGTGCACCAGTAGTAAACAACACATTTTACATGAATAAGGAGTTTCAATTAAAAGACTATTTTAGAGTTGTTGTGTTCAATAGTAATAGGAAAAGCACTGTTACGTTCCAATGCTATTTCTGTTCACCTAAATGTTTTAACAGATGATTTTGAACTGTAATCTTAATGAAATAATTAACTTAATACTAAGAATAAAATATTTATTTTTAATCATTTCTTTTACATACATATTATTATTAATTAAGACCTTCAAGCATCCAATTAATATCTGGAATCACTGGTGCTACCCGTATGTGTGGTTCTGAAAGATGAAAACAATATGAGCATTTCATAGATATGGCTTATGTGGAAGTACCCACGTAACATTAGTAATGGGCTTAATACTAAATAGATTTTATCTAAAAATATTTCAGTAATTCGAACTCACCTAGAGTGGCAATGCCCTGTGGTATTATGCTTTGTCCTTCTGGTACATTCTGAGCAGCGATGGTTGCATTAGTTGCTTCTAGGACAAGCTCATTTGACCAGATATCTTTGAAACTGTCCTTCATTACTTTCAAAGCTTTCTCCAAAGAACCCTGTAACAAAAGATCTTTACAGTATTTTCCATTCATATCGACGATAATAATCAACGCAAGTGTAGAGTAGGACGCCCTCAGGCTAGGTGGAGCGACGATCGTAGGCGTAGTCGCAGGGTAGCCGATAGCAGCTCATCCAGCTGCTGTCAGTGGCCAGGGATAGCTAAATGACGTGCAATTGATGATCTGCAGTGGACATCCATGAGGAATAAAGGCGATGAGTTGTGATATCCAAATTGTTAAAAAATTGTATAGGAGTGGGTAATGCACCTAAATATCGGGTGACTGTAGCACGGAGCACGAAAAATAATGTATTTACCTGTAAGATGTATGCTTCTTTGTCCTTACTGAAGTAACTCAAAGCAATGACTATTTCTTTTACTTGCAATCTCAAATCGTATGTAGTAGTAACCAAAGTGTGTAGAGCCATTACTAGGGCAACATCTTCATACTGAGAACCTTCTTTGAGTGATGCCACTTTACGCTCATGTTTTCGTCTGTTCTTACTCGAACGGAAAGATCGACTGAAAATAAAGTAAGAACGTGTTAAATGTTGAAGCGTGAATTAGATGATTTCCATACTTCCATAGCCATATACTCCATACAACTCTGTTACCTTTTCACGCCTAAACGACTGTACCAGTCGTACATCGTCGAAATCGTAGTATCTTTATGAAAGACAGGTAGCATGACGTAGGCTACTTCTCATCATGGAAATTTTTATTAAAAAATGATGAAATACAAAAGACATGTAGAAGAAGTCGCGGGCAACAGCCAGTTCGGTTATAAAAGAACTATTTCGTTTTATAAACTAACTCGTACTAGTTCGTTTTATAAACGAACTCGAACGAATTACCCTGTGTGGTAACTAGAGAATAAAATCCTGGGATCCCGGCCGTTTTCCCCGAGACTGTACTTGGCCAATATCTCGGGAGTTTCGGGATTGCAACTCTCGTAGTCTCGGGAGTTTCGGCGTCTGAAAACGGTCGGGATCCCGGAATTGTATTCTCTAGTGGTAATCATAATGACTTGAAGATAAACATCGCGTAAGCTATAATAACTATGAGGTGTCTCTTTCTAACTAAGAGCATTGACTGTTTTCACCATGGCATTTTTTAGAGAAACAGCTGTTATGAATATGGATCCGAGAGCATGGTTCGCTTCCTAATGTATATATATCGAATAAATTCCCGAGACAGCAAAAGTATATAAAAAAATAAGTAAACGGTATCATGTCCAATTACACGCCATTGGCGTTCTACAGGGATCGATTCTAGGTCCCATTTTTGTTAGTATATACATATTATCATTCTCACCTTGAACCCCTGGACGAAGAAGTAACTGTACTTCCTGCATCAGAATATAAGTCACTGTCTTTATTGGTATAAAAGTCGAATGTATCCACTGGGTGCTTGGTTTTATTTTCTCTTACAACTTGTAGACGTTCACAGTGCCTTATGAATGTCGCCCAATTTATCTCAATTACTCCTTTCATATTGTTGTACTCTTCTAGTATAGCGGGTAGCAGCTTTTTACCTATAAAGAAAAATAAATTAATAACTATAAACCAAGCCAAGCTTGACATATTCAAGAAGAAAAAAAAGCATAAGTACAAACCTTTCAGATAATTTTTATTGTATTGTGAACAAAGTCTCAACGCTGTTTTATATTGCCCACATTCAATGGCATAAGAGATTGTTAGTTCACGGTTACCATAAAACTGATCTAAAATTGTTAACGCTTCATTGTGGCGCTTGTCTTGTTTTAGACCTTCTACCAGATCCCTGAAGATAAAAAACAGGTTAAAAAAATTGTCATGTACAATATAAACTTCACAATTTTGTAACAGACAAACATACCAACACAAATCTTTAAATTGTTTTTTAGGCCATGAATTTGCCAAACTTATGGCTAATTCCCATTCCAAAGCGTCTTTATAGCATTCAATAGCTTTATCAAAACTATTTGCTCTTTCATATACTATTCCAGCTTGTGTGTATTGCTTCTTCAACTTTAAGTGGAGTCCAAAGTCATCTGATATCTCGTCGAAAATAGCGTCGGTTGGCGAAAAGAAAGACAATGCTTCGCGGTACAGGCTATGGTATTTTACAAAAGTTTTTAACTCATTATATTTGCTTGCGCCACACATCACAAGACTTTCTACTGCCCTCTCGAACCTTTTCAGATGTTTGTTAATTGTAAATCTCTTGTAATTTTCTTCCATTTCATTCAGCTCATCAAGCATTGGAACATATTCCTTAGGATCCTTCTGTGACTTATAAGCTACTAGCAAAACTAACTCAAAATCATACATGCCAAGAGCAACATCAAACAGTTGATTTACATCAACCATGTAGAGTAAGTACTTCAATGCTTCATCTGATCCGACTGGCAACTTTGTTCCACTAGATTCTTGTACCTTCAGTTCTTTGATGATCAACAAAGCACTTTCGAAGTCTTTTATTGTATTCTTCTTTACAAAAGTTGTGAGTAATGGTAGTATTTTAGTGTCACTGTCTGGTCTCTTTTTCAAATGTACTCTCACAATATCACATACCTTTTTAACTTTGGCATCTATTTCGCTTTTGGGCTTATCTGGCTTTCCAGCATAACTACTTGAGTACATAGTCTTTGTAACATCTACATTTTCTAAATCAGATAAAAACAGATTCAACCATGAAATGTTTTGAACAGATTCCAAAAATATTTCAATGTGTTTTATAAAATTTTCAGGATCATGGTCATAAATCAGATTCAAATTGATTCTCTGTTTCCTCATGAGGTCAAATGCCTCGTAATACTGAAGACGATCAAGATATTCTCCAATAATCTTCAATGATAAAGGCCTTGGCTGGATGGTTTCTAGATTTCCTCTTGGCATTTGAAACACAGCTCTAGTGTCATTTGGTACTACAATTACCAATTTAGCTCCCCTTTCGATTTTCCTTTTATACACATGAATTGATTCGGTTTTCTGATACTCCATAATAGCATCAAGGCCTGGCTTAGTTAATTCTGTACACAGAAGCACATGTTGCAATGTTGTTAACAACAGAAAATGAGTGTGAACAAAGAATGAACTTACATTGTTCATTATCATTTTTTGATTGATATACAGATGGCCTTTATGTGACAGTCCAATAAAATATATTTCATTATCAACTTGGAAAACATCAAATTTTGGACATGATACACCAAACGACTCATCTGGAATTTCAAGATCTTCTCCAAGTTTGCCTTGTACAATATCACCATCCTGGAGTTGCAAAAATAGAGAAAAAGGCTCAGTGGGGTGGGATTGAATCCTTTTTACAGGCGCAGGTAGAGCAGTTTCATTTGTGTTTTCTACTTTCTCTGATGTAATTGAATACTCAACTAAATTGCTAGTGTCATTATTATGGACAACATTAGCTATGACTGTATCAGCACTAACCCAGAACCAATTGAAACATTGAAATGGAAAATCATATTTATCAGCTTGAACAGTTTTAAAAACTTCATACTGTAGAGGAAACTTGGCAGTTTGTTTATAGAATACCAACTTATTTTCTGCAGTATAGACAAAGAAACAATTAGGATTGCAGTCTTCTTCTTTCTGTTTTTTTGGTGCAAAATGAACAGAGTTAATATTGGCATCAAGTTTTATTTCAAAAGCTGACATTGGTGGGGGCAGAACAGTTTGTCTAAAGCCTGTCAAAAGAAGTTTGCTCCCATCAATAACTGCCACCACTGCATCATCATCAGGCCCATACCCTCTACTGTGATCTGCATTCCAAATCCAGGTGTAAGAAAAATGTTGCCCACTGTGTAAAAATACATGCAGTTTTTTGTTGTTAGCAATATCAAAGTCATTATCCCACATTATCCTACTTATCTCCTGATCACTATTGAATGTTATAGTTTGTTTCAGATACCAGTGATAATTGCCAATTGTGTAAAGCAGTAAAGTTTGTATATTCTTTTCAGTATCTCTGCACTGTAATGTCAATATTTCAGAGTCAGAGCTCCAAGTGATATCCTCTACGACTGTATTGGTATTAACAGGAATATCAAATTCTCCATGTTTTAAGCCATTCTTTTCAAAGAAAGACACAAGATATTTGTCATTTAATTTTTGTGTGGTAGCAATAAGATTTCCACTGGGTCTCCAAGACAAGTTGGATTCTAAACCTTGTTGTTTTTCACCTGTGTATTGCAAATTTCCCTCTTTGTCAAAAACTTTAAAACTTCTGATTCCATCCATTATGAACCCGACAGCATACAGATTGCCATCTCCTCTCCATGATATTTTTACTGAATTGTCGCCTATTGTAGGATCTGAAAAATAATATTATTAATTATATTCTTACTTACACATACACTGTTTATTATAGCAGACAACTCTGTACTTTATGACAGAATAACAGCTATTTAATACTATCAAGACCATCAAATAATGTCTATTTAATTAAATATTGTAATTACCGGCAGTGACTTCATTTTTCATCTTGGCAGCTTGTTTACCAGCAGACCCGTGGAACTGAGTTTCCTTTTTCCCCCAACCTACAGTTATAAACTGTTTCTCTCCAAAGTCTTCGTTAAATAAACTAATCTCACGGATGGGATCGAACATGTTCATCAGAATCATCTTTTTGTCTTTGGTAACTAGTACCAATAGTTCTTGATCTGGACTCCATTCCATCGCCTGGAAAGTTATTATTAATTGTGCATATTGCATAATAATGTTACTGTATGAAAACACAATTAAAGTTTTTACTACCGAACGTCGCTCAACCGAACAACCGCTTATCCGAACTACTACGCCCGCCCGACTCACGCGTGCCTCTCTCCCGCCTCCCGCGCTACAGTGCTTGCAGCAGTCACTTATCACGACTTGATTTGTTATGTAAATGTAAATATGGTTTTCATTAACCTGTATATAAATATGTATGGCTGAATCAATATACACTGGTTATCAAAAAAATCGACCCACCTGCAGTTTTACAGCAAATCATGTTTTTTCGTGAGAGAAACCAAACAAAATGATTTAATACTGATATGATTAATTATACTTGTTTATTTACACCAATTTTAGCACATTATAAACATAAAAATGTCAAAAATTAAGAAATTGTGATTATAAAAACAAAAAGCATAATTTTACACTGTTTTGGATTAATTTTAAACACACTCTCATTGTTCAGTTTTAAATGTTATGAACACAATTGTTTCAATTTAATATTGAGTTTTCCCCCCTCTTCCTCTAATTACGGCCTGCATTCGCCGTTCTAATGACCTAATCAAGGTTTTGATGGTATCTTGAGGGATTCTGTTCCATTTTTCGCTGATGGCGGTTTCCCGGTCTTCTAAGGAAGTAGGGGCTGGATTACGGGCTCTAACCTTTTGTTTTAAGGTATCCCACAGGTGCTCTATAAGGTTCAGATCAGGGCTTCTCGCTGGCCATGACATAACCTGAATGCCGACCTCTTCAAGGTAATCGGTGACAGTGCGGGCAACGTGTGGCCATGCATTATCATGCATTCATTCAAAATTTTCTCCAATACAGCCGGCGTATGGTACCACATGGTCTTGCAAGATCTCTGTGTTGTAGCGTACCGCAGTTAATGCACCACTTCTAATAAAAACCAGCTCCGTGCGTCCAGTTAAAGATATCCCAGCCCAAAACATTACAGAGCCCCCATCATAACTGACTGTTTCTCTTACGCAACACTGGGCATAACGTTCACCTGGCCGTCGCATGTCATTATGGCGTCCATCAGACCCGTATAAAGTCATCCGACTCTCATCACTAAAAAGAACTGACTCCCATTGGTCGAAAGTCCAGTTGACGTGATTCTGCGCAAACTGAAGTCTAGCTTGTCGATGAGCTATGGTCAATTGGACCCATTTTTGCAAACAAGAACCAACCCACAGCCAACCTGCTGTGGGTTGGTTCTTGTTTGCAAAAATGGGTCCAATTGTGGTCCTGTTGCTGGCTTTTATGGTTTTAAATTCTGCTCACGAAGTCTCCTCCTTACAGTACTGTCACTTATAGCCACACCACGATCTTCACGTAGGCATCGCTGGAGAGCAACGCCAGAAAGGTGTCAATTTCATAAAGCTGATATCACTATAAAGCGGTCATCCCTTTGAGTTGTCACTCTATGTCTTCCAGATTCAGGTCGTCTTCGATATTGCCCGGTCTCCAGAAACCTTTGGTAAACTCACTGAACTGCAGAACGGCTGAGATTTAACCTCCTGGCCACGACACGTTGACTTAAGCCTTGTTGCAGCAAAGCTACCACTTGGGCTGCCTCAGCTTCAGTAGTGTCTATTATTTTTAGACAGAATTAATCAAGACTACAGCCTCAGCAATTGAACTTAACGATATTAACATGTAATCCTTAGAAAAGTCTGTTTCTGACTGGAAGAATAGGTCGATTCGTTCCGATGTATAACCATCAAATCACCACTCGACAGTATTTCTATATAAAAAATTGTTAAGTACCTTCAAGTGCAATAAGATTTTTGACAAATAAGATGTCAATCATCATATCGACCCTCAAAATAAAAAAACAAACATGTGAAACAGCTTATCTGTGAAACAATCGGTAAATATTACACAAAAAGTGGGTAGGGTCGATTTTTTTGATGACCAGTGTACATATAGGTAGTTCGATTATCCGAAAATACCGATTTTCCGAACACCCAAGTCCCCAATTAGTTCGGATAATCGACGCTCTACTGTATTTGATTCCTTATTATGGCTAACAGCTGTGCCTTGATCTACGTAATCAATAGCTTAAAAATTTTATAGTAAGTACTTTTTTACAGTAACTAGTGTAAAGTGTTCGAACTTACCATTAATCCAGTGTCACAAACTCCAGCTAAGTCTAAAGTATTGCCATTGTTGCTGATAGTTATGAGTTCTCCATTGGCAAGTCCCACACACAGAGTGTTAGTAAGTGTGAGAAATGTAATGTTTATAGGTCTATTATCAGGAGAGGTAATATCTGAAAGATCCTTGGTCCAATTTGCTTCATTATTTTCATAAAAATTGATCACACTAAGGTTATGTGTACAAACATATAGTTCGTTGGAAGAACTAACTTCATCATGACCATTACAAACTATGAGTTTGTCTTCTGACGTCAGATTAAGATCTCCTACGGAGACTTCCCAAAGATTTAAGTTTTTCATTGTTTCAGAATATGACTAAAAAATCACTACGAACATAAACACGTTTTGTATTCCGACCGAAGAAACCCGTATTGGAATATTGATTTATGATTATCTGTCAAATGTCAATGATTGTCAGCAAGACAGTGACATATTATTTTTTCTTTGGACTAATGTCTTTTGTCTATTTGTCATTTAGATAATAGAAATTAAATTAATTAATGGAAAGAAATAAAAACTATTTTCTAATCACTCCTTTTGCAATATTTAACACAATTAACTATTATACTATTTTAAGATGCTTACTAATTTAAAATACCAACTATACAAACAAATACAAAAACAAAAGGACACGTTGGCTTCGAAGTACTCGCCGGTTCACTGTCATCCGGAAACGTGCCCAGAAGACTGGCAGCATTGCCACGTAGAATGGCAATGCCAATTCTTTGACTAAGGAACGACTCAGCCCTCTGGTCAGGTGAAAAGTCGACTAGTCGGCGAGAAATTCCCTTAAAAAGGAGACATAAGGAAGCCTCCTCATGTAGCGCAGTTTTTCCGCCAGTTACTCAACTGAACCGAGCGCTCGGCGCATCATGGACAGCCACACCCAACACCTTATTTGACTGGCCAATTCCGCCCTTGCGGTGGTAGGGCTAACACCCGCCTGGTTTGCGACCACCCTCCCACCGGAGTTCGACGTCAAGCAGCCTGTTGTGTTTCGTTGATGCGTGGGAGTTCCAGTGCCTTAGGCATCTTCTGGGCACGCTTGTTCCATCATAGACCTCATCCATCACTTTCCAACAGGCGTGATCCAGGTCAAGAGCGGGCCTATTCAGCAATAATAAAAAAAGACTCGCACTTGGGCCTCATGACCTGAGTGTTTCGACCCCAAACAATCCTGTCCCCCGATATAACGACACAAGTTTAAATATAAAAATAAATCTCTAATCATCGATAAACTTTGAAATTCTAAGCTTCCAAATTTATTTTATATCAATTATTGTAGGAGTGGTGGGCTGTGGTGGCCGATGGCCGTGTTATCGGCCCCGACTAACGAGTTGATAGTGAGTTCGAACTTTTTTGTATCTAATTTCATCACCACTGCTCTCAAAATGGTAAAGGAACATCATCATCGTGAGGAAACCAGCATTTCATAGGGCCAAACATTCGAAGACATGTGACATCCACTAACCCGCACTGGGCCCACTTCCTCTCACAAAGAGGAGGCCTACGTCCCAGCAGTGGGAACATTATAAGCTGATTATGCTAATGCTTAAGTTTCACTATATCCAGCGCTCCTGCACCATGCCATTATGAGAAAAGACGTGAATTTAATGTTTGTATTTTTTCAATCTTTCATACAATACAATAGGTAGGTATACAACGTGTAACGTTAAATGCGCAAAAGCTCAGAAACCCCAACTGATTTTTAATTCAATTGAGATATTTAAGAGAGAAAATAAGTCATTAAAAAATTGTAAATGTTTTATGTGCTGTTTTAGTTTTACTGGCCATTCTGATCGTTTCTTGCGTCTGCGACGACGCTTTACCGAGGGAGTAGTCGTCACCGGGCCGCTGCGCCGCGCTGACATTGACTTGCTTGACCTATTAATAAATAGACACGGCAACGTTTTTAATGAAGAATTTTTGAAAAATGAGACCTATATTAAAAAGTGGTTCAATTAATTCTGCTCGTTATTCTGATCAAACTATTTTCAGGTTTTGCGCATTTAACGTTACACGTTGTATAAATCAAAACACGCCATCCACTAGTATTATTATTTATTTTATCTCTATAAATTACAGAAACGCTACAGCTACTCATTATTTAATCATTAAACCTTAGGGTAATAAGTTGTTTCGAAAGTCTTTCTGCTCTTAGGATATGGCCGCAAAACTTTAGGAATATACGGAGGCAGATGTTCATCCAGTCTTCTATTGAAGGGGTTGAAACCAAGTTCAAATGGCCTTCTCTTTGCTTCAAAGAATCTAGTATTGAATTTAATCTTATAAATTTTCTCCCACAAGTATGTTTCAGGAAGAAGATCGTGCTTTGGTCTATTGGACACTAAGTGTTTGTATCTGGATTCCAGCCAGCAACGTTTGTTATCATCTTCAATATCTGCTACAACTTGTTCTTCCTGACCTAAATATGGTTTCATTTCATGATCTCGTTCTTCAGGGGCGTTTAAGTAAAATTGAACAAGCATCTTTAATACATTTTCATTAAGTCCTTGTACTTTTCCATTCTCTATGCTATCATACAATTTCAGAGGCTTTGTCCCAAAGCAAATGTTGCTTTTGGGGTTGTCTATCTTATCATTATGCATCTCGATTGTATTTAATTGGTATGCATACAGTGACCACAACTGTCCATTTGTGATAACAGTTTGTGTGACCAAAGGATAAGTTATGTCATTGAAGGTAGTAAATCCTTGGTAATTTGCCTGAGCTAGTAGCCATCCGAAACTAGCTTTCATAGCTTGACAATGTAATGCTTCAAGATTATCCTCAGGACCAAATGATTCTTTTCTTACAAGTATATGACCACGGCCATGATACGACAATGAGCCAAATTCATCAAAATCACCAGGCCAGAAACCTAAAAAAATAATAAAGTATTATGTATGAGAATGCGAGGTGGGCAGACATTTTTTTTTTTTTTAATAAACATTCCCCCACGCTAGGACTTTCTCCTGTCGAACACGCGAGACGCAGCCCAGCAGTCAATCACTTAACCACTGCGCCAAACGTGCCGTCAAATTGTTACCATCAAAAAATTGTTACCACCACATGTAGAACCTGGATCAGGCTGGTACAGGAGGGTGGGGATTGGTACATGAAAAGACACATCATCATTATGATGATGTATGAGGAAAATGGTGTGAGAAAAAATCTAAAATAAAAATGTACAGTTTGTATTACACACAATAGTAGTCTACTGCTGCTGGGACATTCAGACATAAAGTATGATATTTATATTCTGTTTTCGCAAGTATATTACCTGGTATATTAGTACCATGCCTATGGTCTTCGAAATATCCAACTGTTTTTGGTACAGCTGTAAAAATTGGTACTTTGAAGGCAGGATTCTCAGCTTCACTGAATGGCACAATAGGCTTCAGAGGTTGGCGATTTCTTATTGTTAACATTGGAGTTCCTGAAGGATAAAAAATGAATATTATAAAAGCAAACAAACACAATTATGTTACACAATATTCAATAACAGAAATTATAAAAATGTTACTGGTAATAAGCTTGCGCCGAGCCCATGAATGTGACCAACAATAAAAGTTTGTACTTGATAGGAACAATTTGTTTTCATAATAACATACAATAATTTACGCGAAATACGGGCATTGACGTGGAGTTGCAGACATCAGCCCGTATAACCTATTACCTAACAACATATAAATAATATTGTATTTATTATAGCTAACGAAGCGACGCGCGCTTTTCATGTGGTATCCAAATGTACATGCTCTGTATGTGTGCGTGAAGTAGTAGCGTCAGCACATAACACACACACACACATAATTCCGAATACGCCATTGTCTCGGACGGTACCGAGAGCTTACACACAGCTTGTTTGAACATTTTGTAAAGTAACAACAAGTAAAGCGCACGGCGCTTCATTAAATAAAAATACTATACGTAATTATGCTATATTTACCTAAATACTGGACTGGTCTGTCAACGGGCTCATACCAGCGATCCCTAAGGCCCCCGTACTGCTTCCTCCATCTCACCAGATTATGTGGGGCGTCAACACCACCAATAAACCAGAATGCTTCATGTCGGGGATCATAATCAATCTGCAATCATTTACATTGATAAATAAATAAGTAGCAAGGTATTGAGACAAGGTATTCCTTGCTGATTATATGTAGAGTCAGCAAGAGATGAGCAGGCTTGTCTGGCCTGTAATTTTATTTGCAGTTTTGGACTTGTTCAAAACTAGCAAAGTTAGCTTACTGAAATGTCCAGTGGTAGGTAACTAGATAGCCCTTTATAATGGTCAAGGAAATTCTGAAGAATTCCGTTTTTTTTTTTTAAATAGGAAACATAAAACTTGGATAGTAATTGGTTTTCTAGTTCTAATTCATGACAACCCTAAAGCAATCACACTTTTTGAGAGTGACCGTAAAGTAGAAGCCCGTAATGATTTATTATAAACATTACTTTTTATAACTGTATACTTACACACTGAAAAGTTTTGTGGAAATTGTTTGTCATTGTCTGGGCACGTGATTCGGAGGAGTGGGGAAAATGTCATCAGGAAAGTTTTGAGTATGAACGTGGATGGCGATAGTGACGAGCAGGGTAAAGAAACAATGAAGGGAACAGTTCCTTCACCCTACAATACCCTAAGATGACAAGTACCTCATAAAGAAGCATGGGTGAAAAAGACATGTTGCACCAACCCCATATAAATTGTAATAAGGGCAGGAGTCCCTGAATCATCTCCGGATACAAGTGGGAGATGTAAGTCCAACCCGGTAAAGTGAGGCTACCTTGACGGAACGGCAGTAAGGTGTGATTTTGGAGCTATGTCACAAACAATGCTTCATCTCCTATCCTGCCCTCTGTTTCCCAAAACATGCAGTCAAAGTGATCTCTTTGCTGCCACTGAAAACACCGTGGAAGTAGCAAACTTTTGGGCCAACAAGATATAAAATCAGTTCTGCCAGCAACACGAAGAACAAGGCCAGGAGAATGATGAACTGTATAAGTACTTACTTGGGAAGTCAACACATGTTCCACTTTGTCAGTCAAGTTGTTTGTAATGATTCTGTTTATCTGTTTTACTATACATTTAGCAAAAGCATCCTCTTTTTGTGAAATTTCTGGCTTGTCAATATTAGTAGGGAAACTTCGTCTGTAATGAAAATACATAATGAGAGTTTTTTTTTCCATTAGTAGATTAGTTATGATCATTTTAACCTTCAAGCGGGCGGGCGGTCATTTGTAACGCCAGCGGTCGCACGTAACCTAAAAGACCTATAGGATATTTCAGGGATTTAAAACACTTAATTACTTAGTAATGATTTTTTTTTTTTGTATTTATCAAATTATCATTACGTTAGGACGTAAAACAAAATTATAAAATCAAAATATGACAAGAAATAACTATATTAAGAACGAAAATGTATCAAGTGCGGTCAATTTGACGCCGCGCGCCTGCTTGAAGTTTAAATGTAACTAAGAGCATTCCTTAAAATGTAAAGGCGCTCCCTCACAGGGAGCATGCGCGTGTAATGTAACGTTACAGAGTCGAGCATTACATCAGTGAGGGAGGAAAATCGAGCATTACAGCGTGCACCTTGTAATGATACAATGTGCAATACCTTGATACAACTTGTAACATCAATGCGCTCCAATTGTAATTTGTCCGGCGGGCCGTGGAGCGCTCCTCGCCCTGCTATCTTTAATGTTACATTACATGCGAATGCTCGTCAGTCAGGGAGATAGTATTGGAATTTAATGCTCAAAATCGAATTTGAAATGTTACATTACAGGCGAATGCTCCTGGTGAGGGAGCACCTTTAATAGAAATACATAATAGAGTAATTTAATGGTTGACAAAATTATTTCAAGAAACAAATGAGTTTTATATATGAGAGTACTCTAGTTACCCTAGTATGTAATACACTTCTGCCACCCCTTTTTATAATACAAGCATAACGTTTATGTCACAACACTAAAGCTTTTACTATGAGATAGTTGTAGCTGTTTATTTAGCATTGTTGGTACTTACTCCACTCCATCATTTTCTATAAGAATAGCTTCTTCAATAAGGGCTTTAATTTCCTGAACAACAGCATCTGCTGCCTCGCCTGTTCCATTGTAGTATTCAGGGAGCTTATCAACAGGAATGAAATGACTTCTTGTGTAATACTGCACTAGGGGCATAGCATTGTACGGAACTTTATCTTCGTTTAACATAACACACTTCCAGCCGTAATAGCGAGGTATATTTAAAGCTATTTGTTTCTCTTCTACGGTGTCTATTTCCTTAATTTTCTGATGAAGAGCTTGTCTTTCTCGTAACTTTCTGGCCTGCAGAGACATATCCAGAATTGGTGGATATTCTGGTGTTTCGGTGTATTCATTTTGTTCTGACAATGCAACTTGGGACTGCGGTCGTGTTATTAACTTTTTTAATTTAGGAAACGTTCTATGAACTCTGTTTAGATACATTTTGAATTCAGCTGGAGGATCGCTTCGGAAATTATTATTTATTTTGAGGTTATGTTTCGTTCTATAATCGAAATGTCAAAATGTCTAGCTCGCGCGTGTAAAGTGATTTTAAATCATTTACCTTAGCCAAAATAACGTGATAATGACAACTCATGCGAGTAGTAATTATTGATGTTTGTTGTTTTATGTTTTAACTACAAGCGATTTCTTCTAAAATTAATAATAGCTCTAAAGATTTTTATTTCAGTATTACGGAACGTTAAGTTTCTAGACGAAATAGACCTTTTAGCTGATGCAACGTTTTGACATTAGCCACAGCCTGATAGCCACCTGCCAAATTGTCTTGGATTCTAACCATTCACTTAAATATTTAACGTTATTTAGCGATTAATTTGATACGTAATCATGGACGACGATATGGTATTTGATCCGTCTTTAAAGAAGAAGAAGAAAAAGAAGACCGGTTTCGACATAGACGCGGCTCTCGCAGGCGAGCAAGGTGAGAGCACGAGCGTGGAGGCGCCCGCTGGGACGGGTGACGTCGACTTGCCTGAGGATGATAACCTCGATTTGGACAATTTCGGAAAGAAAAAAAAGAAGAAGAAGAAGGGAGTGTTCAACATGGAAGAACTCGAAAGCACGTTACCGGAAACACCCCCGGCCGAGGAGCCGGAACAACAGGAGGACGAAGTTATTGACGACTTGGATCTAGACATTGACTTCTCAAAAACTAAAAAGAAGAAGAAGAAGAAAAACATTGAAGAGCTTGTCCTTGAAGATGATACTAAGGGAGAAGATCAAGAAAATGTGGAAGATGTGAGTGGTGACTTGTGGAGTGGCACAGACCGAGATTACACGTACGATGAGCTACTCGAGCGAGTGTTCGACATCATGCGTGAGAAGAACCCTAGCATGGTCTCTGGCAAAAAACAGAAATTCATTATGAGACCTCCTCAAGTTGTCAGAATTGGTACTAAGAAAACATCCTTTGCTAATTTCACAGAGATCTGTAAAACTCTGCATCGGCAGCCTAAACATTTACTAGACTTTTTATTGGCTGAGTTGGGTACGAGCGGGTCTGTGGATGGTAACAGTCAACTCATTATTAAAGGCCGTTTCCAACAGAAACAGATAGAGAATGTCCTTCGTCGGTATATCAAGGAATATGTTACATGTCATACATGCCGCTCCCCTGACACCATCCTCCAGAAAGATACTCGATTATTCTTCCTCCAATGTGAAACATGTGGATCACGTTGCTCTGTGGCCAGCATCAAGTCTGGTTTCCAGGCTGTGACCGGGAAGCGTGCTGCCATCCGTGCAAAGACTGCATAGAGTATTAGTGCTTAGTGATAAACTAATTATACAGTCATGGATCTGGGGTACATACAGTAATAGTCCTTATTTATGTTGTAATATTTTTTTGAACATTGTCAGCTGTCATCTGGTGCTGATGCTGATCCTTGTTATTGTTGTGCAATTATAAGTAGATAGAACAAAAATTACAGAGGTACATTGTACCTTGAACTTTTCTTACAAATAAATGATACCTAAGGGTATTATTAAAAAAATACTGAACTAGAATGAACTAAGTTTTTTAAGTTTCTTGTCAGTGAATTTCAGTTGCATTCTTCAGGATTAAGAAAAAATATTATTGATGTGCTCAAATATTTGTGATTGGTTGCATGAAGTATTGCCTGGATGTACCCCATTCTAACCCCTATATTTATGTATAGCTCACTTCTGTATTATTCTCATTGATACACAATGGTTTTATAAATTGTTGTTTTATTGCAGATCTTAATAAAACACATTTTTATCATATAATTTGTATAATTAACAAAATAAGTATATGTATTGTATAAAAAATTCCTGTATCACAATGATTTTTAGAGTTTACCTTTAGACTAGTTGCTATTTATAACAAAATAATATGAGAACAGCTTTACATGACAAAAATGCACATAAAGCATAAAAATAGATAACAATAACAGTAATAACATACAAAAATAGTACTTAGCAATATCATAGTAAACATAATTTTTGAAAATTGCACAAACACTTTTTTAAATGCAAGACTAGCAATAGGCTCACTTATACACAAAATAAAACATAATTATTGAATAATTTGGGGATTAAAATCATGCTTGACAGCCTTGTTGAGACTTTCAGCATATAAATCAAGACGCTGAGTCATTGTGAAGCCCCATTTATCCTTAATTTGCCGACATAAATTCAGATCAATCTGTGCTATCAGTAAGCCATCTTTCACCCTAGACAAGGATGGTGTTCTAGCACCATCTGGAGCAGTCACATAGCTTGAGCCATAGAAGTGGCCAAACTCCTTGTGGGCTGGCTTCCCATCTCCAGAAGTAAATTCATTAGGGAAGGATTCAGTTCCCACTCTATTTATAGCACAAGTGAAATAGCTATTAGCTATAGCAGCATTTCTGGCTTCAATGCCCCACAAATGCTCACTGAGCCCTGCTACAGTAGCTGAAGGGTTAAATACAATTTCAGCTCCATTGACTCCAAACATAAGCCAGTTCAATGGGTGATGGCGGCCGTAACAAATATTGATAGCTATCTTGCCATACTTTGTATCAAAGACAGGGTGGCCAGTGTTCCCTTCAAAGTAATATGTTGACTCATTGAAATCTCCAACCCGAGGAATGTGGTTCTTGCGATGTTTGCCAATGACCTTGCCTGCCTCATTGATGACTACAGCAGTGTTCCAAATGGTGTCACCATGAACTGCATCTCTTTCTAAAATGGGTGATACTATAACCATTCCATATTTGATGGCAAAATCCTTTAAGAACTTCGTGCTGGGCCCATTTTCTACAGATTCTGCAAATTCACACCATGGTTGTTTCTCTCTAGTGCAAAAAGCAAAAGGCATGCTCCAAGCTTCTTGGAAACAGAGAATATTGACACCTTCCTCTCCAGCTGTTTCTACGATTTTGCGTATTTTATCAAAAATAGCTTGTCTCTGTTCGGCTATTGGTCTATCAGTGGACGTGGCAATAGAATTTTGAATAACACCGACTCTCACTATTCGTGGACTTCTCGTTTCTTCCTTCTTAGTAGGGAAATCGTAGGATGCAACGTCAAAGCTGTTTTCTTTTGCACATTCCTGGCTAGTTTTCTTTACAATCAGTTCATGGTGATCAGCTCTTCCATAGTGAATTCTGTTGTATTCTTGTAATTCGCTGCCTAGTAAGGTCTTTGATATAAGTAAATCTAAACTTTGTAGTTCCGATGAAGCTGCCATTATAGGTACTCAATAATATAATTGTTGTAAAATGTAAAAAAAATTTCAAAGTACTACTTTGAATGGCGCTATCGCTATTTTCTGTTTGTTACTATTATCTCTTATCAGAAGTTGCCACTTAAGTACTCGTAACTTAGCTGATAATGTGAATTTGTTGACAATTGAGAAAAAAAGGAAGCTAAGATAACACCTAACAGTCAAGTGATAAAGATAAATGAATGAAATTATGAATGAAATGAATGAATCAATTACCAAATAATTATTTCGAGAAGAGAGTGGGATACGGATCCTCCCTCTGGTTTCTCTCTCTCCGTTGGTGGACATTTTAATGATTGCCCATATTGGCCTTCGATTAGCCAGCTAAGGCAAGTGCGCCAGTCATTTGTATGGCTATAATTATAATATAGGTACTTGAGTCTGCCATTTATATCAGAACTTGAGCGGTAGTCTTGAGATAGAATAATATATCAATGACGCTAGGAGTTGTAGACAGTGCTCTGAGTCACATAGAAATATATGCACATTAATATGTGGGTGTGGCTGTGGACTGACTTAAGTTCTTGCTGATTCTTACGTTCCTAACTAAAACCTAACAACTAAGTATTATCGAATGTGCGTTATTGTAGGACTGACTATAGGATAACAGCAAAGGGTCTCAAAACACTTCAAACAGGGTCAAATGCGACCAGCAGCAGCAACAACATTTTCCCGCGATTACTAAAGACTAGAGAGGAGTAAAACCCGGCAGGAAAGCTCAATCCGATAAAAAATCATCTTTTCCATAGTTTTGAAAACGAGTTGTTACGTTAATCCATCCTACGGTGGATTCACGGGATCGTGACCGAGAATCCACCCTACTGCGTAGGTATTGATATTATTGAGACAGAAGTCTGTGTGACACCAGCTTTAATAGTGTTTACCTATGTCTAATATGTCTATGGCCATTCATTTCAAATGCTGTCTGTGAATACTGACCTGACTGTGGTCGTATCACGCACTGTCAGTGTCAGTCTCACTCAGTCACTTTGAGTTGAGATCTATTCATATTCGTAGTTACATTCGTTTCCTAAATATCCAAACATTTTGTTTACTTGTGTTAAACGTGTTTTTGCGGCCTTACTTACTGCTCGACTGATTTTGTTACAGCTTCATACTATCACATAATAACCAAATAATATTGTTTTTGCACTAAACAGTTCGTCAAAATGAATGTGCTTCCAGCCCAACCCGTTGGGATACAGAGCACAGCGGGTGCTGTTCCCATTCGAAATGAAAAAGGTAAGTTCTGTGCTAATCCTTGTTAATGTTTACCGATAATTTTTCAGGAATAAACCAAATTAAAAACAGTAACTGTTAACGTGTCAATTCTCTTAGTATGCATATCGAAATGTTTTTTGGTTTACAGGGGAGATTTCTATGCAAAAGGTGAAGGTTCAGAGGTACATATCGGGTAAAAAGCCAGACTACGCTCAAGGTGCGTCATCTACAGAGGAATCTGATACTGAGGACTTTATAGAGCAACAGAAACCAGACCGAAGGCAGCAGACTTTACCACAAGTCATCAGCAAAAAAGAAGAACATCACAGTGATTCCGAGAAAGAAGTAAGTGCTGTTGTTTTTTTTTTAATCTAACAAAACCAAATAAAAAAAAAAATTGTTTTTTTAAATTATATAATGATTTTGTATCATGAATCCATATTTTACCAAAAGTCTTTATTTTATTTTACAAGGTTGACGATCCGCGTTTACGCCGTTTACGACAAGCTGCACAATCCCCACCCAGGCGTGCAGAACACAAGCCTGAGATTATTGATGCTGAACCAGAAGAAGAAGTAGAGAGTAGTGTTGAGGAAGTGAAAGACAGTTCCGAGAGTGAAGATGAGCTTGATGAGGAAGAGATTGAGAGGCGCCGACAGGCTCTCAAAGCTAAACTTTCTGCCAGGTATAATATTGAATCCATACTAATATTGTAAATTGTGAAGGGAGGACATAGGCTACTTTTGTCCTGGTAGCATGTTCCCATGGGATAATTTATGACATCCACATGGGTGAAGCACTGTGCAGAAGGTAGTATAACAAAATTGGATGTTGTCACTAATGCAACATTTGGTTAAGAGCATAACTCGTCAAACATGAAAACTACAATCAATAAACATGATGCACCCTTGAGGGTGCCTCTTCCTAGTGTTTAATAATAATAATAAATGCAATTTTATTCTGTTGCTATATGGGATTATTATTAATCAAGTTCTTCTACTTTGTGTTATAGTGTTCATTTGTTTTCTCAGGGAAGCAGAGAAAGAAGTTCTTGGTAGAGATGATGATGAAGAAATGGTGGATGGTGATAAAGAAGAGAGTGGCTCATCAGACACTGAGTACACAGACAGTGAAGAAGACACGGGTAAAGTTATAACAGGAAATTAATATTTATTTGGTGATTTAATGGCAATTTGTTTCAAAGATATCACACATATTTTGCAGCAGTGTGTGTTTCTGTGCAACAGTTTGCCCTTAAAAATATCCAAAGGCTTTGTCTCATTTGCAAATTCTTTAGACTAGACTAGACCAATAAGTTTTTTTTTTTGTCAAAAAGTCATTTTCATGGTTTTCGAGGGTGTTAAAGCCGATAGTGATGTTAAAATGTAAATCCAAGATGGCGGCTGTGCAAATTTTCAAATTAATAATCATGGGTATCGTTTTGCGAGTATTGTGTTAGGAACTATGTTGCTGACAGGGGTCCCCCGACCGCATATGTTTTTTTTTATCAGGTAATTCTCTTTATTTTTCAAATGTTTGTCAATTTCTTTATCTTCCTAGGACCACGGGTGAAGCCCGTGTTTGTAAGATCATCAGACAGAATGACCGTGCAAGAGAGAGAGAGGAAAGTAAAACAGCAAAAGAAAGAAGAAGTTGAAGCTAGAAAAGAAAAAGAAGAGAGAAGAAGAGATGCTTTGAAACTTGTTGAAGAGACCATTAGGTCTGAACAGAGGAATACACAGGTTTGTTGTTGTGTGTGTGTTGTTAATTTTATAATCTAAGAAACTTTTTCTACAGAGTTTATACTCAACCTTGTATTCCTAACACCCCTTGACAACGCTCAGAAAAAAACAGTTCTGCCGGTCGATTCTGTAAAAATGTCACCGTGAATTCATAAGTGAAATGAGCACTTAATAGTGTTAATCCCTAGGGAATGACAGCTCACTCCACGCTCACTTCACCCAAGCTTTCACGGTGAGATGGTTACAGAATCGCATGGCTGTAATTAGTTTGGGAAAATTATTATATCAGTAATGTACCAATTGCAATACAGTGGCCTTCAACAGTTAATTGACATATTTTCACTTCAGCTGTGACACATTATGATTTAAAATAGTTCCAAATGTTTGAACACTATAAATTTTTTATTTACTAATTCAACCTATGACTTATAATAAACAGTAAGCAAGTAATCCCTCAGGATCAAGAAGCTTATAGATAAAAGTGGAGGCAACACTCTAAATACCCAAGTGAAGACGACTTTGGTTGGACACTCTTTCTGAATACATACATAAGACACAGAAAACACATATCACTGTCTCATTCTTATGTGTGTATTTAGAAAGAGAGTGTCCGACCACAGTCGTCTTCACTTAGATATTTAAAGTGTTGCCTCCAATTTTATCTATAAGCTTCTTGCTCAGGATAACCTGATTATTTTTTTATTTTAATGTAGTGTGGCATCACAGCTGGGCCGTATTCTCTATGACACAATGAATGACAGCGCGCGAAATGGGCATGATTAGCTAAAGAATTGACGTGGTTTCGAAGTAAGGAATATAAATTGAGTGGTCATAGTGAATTAGGGCGCCGCCCCGACCCTTGCTCGAGCCAGCCCGCGCCGCTGATCCTATAGTTCTAAATTCGTCCCTAAATACCCCCTAAGCCGAGGTTCGCACCCCACGGGGGGTGCCCATAGCATTTAGTTGCTTAGTTTTTAAGTTTTTAAGCCCTGGCTTGAGGCCTTCATTTATTGAGGCATCCACAGGCAAGCCCGGTTAAGCAGTCGACAACTCATAGGTTGAACTGCGAGATGCCATTAAAAAAAAAAATAGGGCTCTGAAGTGAAAAAAATGTCAACTTAACTTTTCGAGGCCACTGTAAGGAACTCAAATATTATGAAACTGTTTTTTTTTGGTCTCCTTTTATCTGCGATCGTCTTTCTAGTCATAATCAGATTGTGTTTTCGTGTGAGTTATGTGATTATTATGTGATTCAGTATTAAAGGACATTGCTCTGCGCCCATACATTGTTCGCCCTGGAACCAAGAGCGTCGGAAAATTATGTGTTGTATTGTCGATCATTAGTAAACTCCTATAAGATCTTATTTTTGTAGCGGACTAGCTGCAGAATAGATATATTTAAAAAAAAAGTATCACATTTTGACGTTATAATCGAACCATAAGGTATAGTTTTTCATAGCTCCGACTGATTTTTAAGAAACTGAAAAACAATATCATAATACATTTAGCTATTTTTAGTACCTACCTAGATAATTAGGTACCTATGCATCTCTAATCTTTTTCGGCACGACATGATGTTTGGCAAAGGTGGCGGCGAATAATGTTATTAATCGCGTAAAATACTTTATAATGTTCATTTTGCCATGCAGCTAGTTTGTGTTACAACAGTATTTGCAACATATTTGTATTTTTTGAAATAATAAAATAGACAGTTAATTACCGTGTATGTGCGATACTTGTGTTGCACAGGGTGATTCTGGACAATGTCTTTTAACTTTAAATTTTCACTGTCGCTGGTCCAAGTTCAACATTTGCCATCTCTTTAGGTGGATTATATCAAAATCAAAAGTAATTTATTCAAACTAGGCTGAGAATCAGCACTTTTCGAACGTGAAAATTACAAAAGACAGTCCCCCAAAACGCCCTTCACCACTTCCTAGTGCTTTTGCTGGGAAGAAGAAGTGGCGCAACAAACTCCCCAGCAGGATCCCCTGGTGTGTTTAGAAGGTTCTTGGTTAAAGTATTGATGTGCTTCCTCAGTCTCTGTTTACATGTTTTGCATTTTTTGCATAGTTCTTCTTTCACTGTTGGTATTTTTAAGGGCTCGTGTATTTCGGATTTTCTGACAAACCAGGGTGCGCTTGATATTGTTCTTAGAGCTAAATTTTGGAATCTTTGTATAATTTCGATATTGGAGTTGCTAGCCGATCCCCAGAGTTCTATTCCGTAAGTCCAGATTGGTTTGACTATAACTTTGTAAACTAGTAATTTTTTATTAAGGGATAACTTTGATTGTTTTCCTAAGAAATTATGAAACTGTTAGGACAAAATTGGTTAATCTATATTGTAACAAAAATTTATTCAAGATACAAACAACAATAATTTCTGTTGTTCTTGATTTGAGGCCTACTTAAAATTTTTTCATTAATTACAGGGTGAACTCAAGGAAGGTAATATCAACGACGTGTGTACTGACGATGAAAATGATGAACTGGAATACGAAGCATGGAAGCTGCGTGAAATGAAGCGCATCAAACGCGACAAAGAGGAAAGAGAAGCGTAAGTATAGCTACAACGTTCTTTTGGCGCGTGGTCTCAAACGGAACTAACGTCGCTATCTTGCTTTTTCAATGCATTTCACAAATTGCACAAATGCTGACCAACAGCGCCCCCTGTCAACATCATTTGAGCGCTAAAAGATCCTTATACAGTCTTACTAGAATGTTCAGTCCTAAATAGGCTGCTGACAGAGCTGTAAGCCTGAATATGAGCCCGAACACTTGGGTGCATCTCCCATCTCTGGAAGCTTGAACATATTTTTGACCAGTAGATACTGCCGAATCTTTTATGTTAGCTGTTGGGATTAGTTAGAAAGAAAATACGTTTATTTGCGGTCCACATGACACAAACACAAGAAATGATAAGATCTTCAAGTCAAGTAAAAAAGAAGTTCAAGTTCTTTAAATACTACAAGCAATAAAATTATTGTGTTGATAATATAAGAAATCACAACAGATTCAATGGGGGTAGCCAAATTACCTGACCATTTCTTAACAAAAAACAAAAAATGTATCAGCAATTTCGTATTAATAAAACCATGTCTTCTATTGTCTACAGTGTGGAGAAGGAGTTGTTAGCTATCGAGCGTATGCGCAACATGACGGAAGAGGAACGTCGTGTGGAACAACGTCTCAATCCCAAGCTCGTCACCAACAAGTCCGTTAAGGGCAAGTACAAGTTCCTGCAGAAATACTATCACAGGTCAGTGCTTTATATTGCATCTATTATTGTGTGTCTTATCGAAGATTATTGTTTAATGAGTCAAAGTCGCTGTTTGTTTTGTGGTGAGCTCATGACTAAGCTCCATTAGGCCCTTTGCACACGGCACGGTTTCTTTACGGTACGGTGGCGTATAAACCAATCCGTAGAAAAAACGTGTCCGTCAACAAGTTTCTATAGTAATCAATACAACACCGAAGACCGAAAATAGACGGGCAAACCGCAGTACACAACAGTAGTTCTGAGTTAATAAGAATTCAAACATTATTGGCTCACATTTATAAACTTGAATGATGTTTAGAAGTTTGCTGAATAACAAAGAAGCAATTTTTTTATAACTTACTAGGAGCGCCCCGCGGTTTTACCCGCATAAGTTTCGATACCGTGGGAATATCGGGATAAAAAGTATCCTATGTAATCCTGGTTATAAATTATCTGTGTGCCAAATTTCATCAAAATTGGTCCAGCCGTTTGAGAGTGAAGAAGTAACAAATATACAAACACACACACATACACACACACTCACACTCACAAACTTTCGCCTTTACAATAGTGTGATTACAGATTGTTTGACAAAATCTATGCTCATAGTTTATGGGGATCATTGACGTTATTTAAATTTTCAGAGGTGCCTTCTACTTGGACAAAGAAGAAGAGGTGTTCAAACAAGACTTCTCTGGTCCTACTCTGGACGATCACTTCGATAAGACTGTTTTACCTAAGGTAATTATGTTAATCTGTTTTTTTTATGTGTTAATAAGCTGTAAGATGGCCATGAGTAAGCCCTCGAAAATTACAACCTAACCATGGACTGAACCCAAAAAAAGTAAATAATAATTAAAATTAACGACTGCTGACAATAAACGAAGTTCCTGTTGCTGAATTAAGGGCCTAAAAATAGTTTTATTATTTTTGTCGCCGACACCCTTACAAGAAAATCAATTTGTGCCGCCGTAGACGAGTAAAACTGCTGCAGTAAAACATACGTTGAAAAACCATAAAGTCTTACTATTCTCTGAAAAACCTATACTATCCTGAAAGACAATCATTTGACACATTTTTTTATCTATAGGTAATGCAAGTAAAGAAATTCGGTCGGTCTGGTCGCACGAAGTACACGCATCTCGTCGACCAAGATACGACGGAATTCGACTCGGCGTGGAGTAACGAAGGCGCGGCTGCAAGGCTCGCTAACTTCAGGGGCGGCATGAAACAAGTGTTCGATAAACCTTCCGCGAAGAGGAATCATATTGTATGATAATTGTACTTCAGTATTGTACTTAATAACTCATATGGGCGTGACCAGGATTTGATTGATTTACATTGCATATTTTTTAACCCTACTTTGAGTGGCTAAACTTGAACTATGGCGCTACAAGATTCTCAAGGCGCGTGGCCAAAATTGGAACTAACGCCGCCATCTTGTTTTGCCAAAAGTATTTCACAAATGTTTACCAACAGGGCCCTTTCTCCGTCAACGTCACTCGCGCACCAAAAGATACTCGTGACAGTTTATATATATAAACTACTAGCGACCCGCCCCGGCTTCGCACGGGTGCAATGGAGAAACACTGATATTTTTTTTCGTAAAAAGTATAGGATAAAAATGGTTATTGTGGGTTATCCCTAAGAGATAGACATATACCATCGCGGACTTTTTTGTAGAACTTTTTAAGGTGTACAATACTGTAGTACATTATTTAGCTCTATCTCGACGGGTTCAGCCAGCGTTTACAATGTAAGCGCAAAAAAATGTGTTTATTTACGACATCACATTAGAAACCTCTAAAATTATCAGTGTTTCTCTACTATGTTATGCATGTATTATACATATAAACCTTCCTCTTGAATCACTCTATCTATTAAAAAAAACCGCATCAAAATCCGTTGCGGAGTTTTAAAGATCTAAGCATATATAAGGACAGACAGACAGGGAAGCGACTTTGTTTTATACTATGTAATGAAGTTACACGAGCTTGGCCAGGATTTGATTGATTTACATTTATTGTTTTTTTTTGTATCCTACTTTGAGTGGCCAAACTTGAACTACAAATGCCTGATTTTATTGTGTTTTTGTCGTGTAAATAACTCCCATCGACGAAATAATAATAATTCTTATTTTTTATTTTTTTATAGATGACTCATTTTGTTAGGCTGTTTTTGATATAACATAACATGCACGAGTATCGATAAACGCTTAGTATACTTCCTTTTATGCACTTTGTTGTTGTCCGAGCGTGGCCTACGTAAACATATACACTAATCTATAAAGTAAAATGTGAAATGAAATAGGAGGAAGTTGGTTCTTCAAATGCCTCGCTACACCTGTCGAGTTATTCGTTCATTTGACTGTACTGTGGCGTGTTTGAATGTGTGTACCTATTGCGTTACTTGTGAAGATGACTGTAAATAGTTAAGGATAATACCTTAGTATTAAGTTTTGAGAAAAATAAAATGTGTAAAATTATTTTTATGTTTTAACTACCGACCCACCGACTCTTAAATGTCTTAGGTGTATAAAATTCGCACGGTTTTTAACAAGGTAAAAACGAGGTCAGACTGAAACTGAAAGCTACTTTATATTTATAATATGTTTAGATAAAAAAAAATCATATTTCATAAGAATTAGAATGAAACCAATATCCTGCAACATTGGCATTATGCTGGCAAGCGCGGCAGCCGCACGCGACGTCCTTAGTCCAAGTTCCCATGGATGTAATATAATCGCGGCGGAATAAAAACGGCTAGCGCGAATGTTTCGCGCGTTCCTCAACAGTGTTCCGCAAAATTATTAACGTCTTAGTTGAATTCTTCTGACGGATGATTCTAGAAAGGTTTGATTAAAAGGCACATGAACTCTGCTCGATAGCTCATTGGTTAACTAACATTTAGAAGAGTTCAGGCACTGCTACATTTGTTATAAAATTAAATAATTATAATGCACTTATGCAAATACAATCATTTTATTGTAAATAAGCGATAGGCAGTGGTCTCGAACCTACCGATTTTTCGGTATTTCTACCGATATGGGCTCACATAATTTATAACAATCATACTTAAGTATGATTGTTATAAATTAGTCTGTAAGTTTTTTTTTTTAATAAATAAACGAATTTGATTGAATATTGTATTTTTTTGTCAAATACCTACCGATCACTCTACGACGTTCGAGACCACTGGCGATAGGCTACTCATTTTCACATCACAACCACTGTGAAAAAAAAATTGGTGACACCCCAAAATAAACAAAGTAAAAAAAAAAACCGGTCAAGAGCGAGTCGGACTCGCGCACCGAGGGTTCCGTGCATGCGAGGGCATGTATTAGTTTATAAGTATGTTTTTAGTAGTATGTATTGTTTTTTATATGGGCCTTAGTTGCCTGAAATAAAGGAATAAATAAAATAAATAAATAACTATATTCGTCAGAGAATTTTAACACTGCGGTGTAGAATATAGCAGTTTTATGTCAGCGCCATCTCTTGACGGATAGTGGAACTCAGGTAATTTTCGTTGATGATTTCTGAAACAGTGTGCTATTTAGAGAATGTGCAAACAGCGCTCTTTCATGTGATATCCCACATGCCCTAGTAGCCCCACTTTGAATTTTTAAGACCCCTTTCAGTACATGTTGCAAAAAAAAATCTTATTTGCAAAATAGTTGGGCAAACGTCATATAAAACTATTCCAAATTTCAAGTTCATAGCATTAGTAGTTCTTGAGGCATCCAGCTGTGGCAGACGGACGGACAGACGACGGATTGAGCCGCACGGGTTCCTTTTTACCATTTTGGTATGAAACCCTAAAAACTGTTATTTTTCCCTATTTTATATTAAACTAGCGACCCGCCCCGGCTTCGCACGGGTGCAATGCTGATCACTACATAGTATAAAACAAAGTCGCTTCCCGCTGTCTGTCTGTCTCTATGTATGCTTAGATCTTGAAAACTACGCTACGGATTTTGATGCGGTTTTTTTTTATAGATAAAGAGTGATTCAAGAGGAAGGTTTATATGTATAATACATGCATAATATAGTAGAGAAACACTGATAATTTTAGAGCCATTGTTTTCTCGTAAAAAGTTAAGGATTCAAAATGGTTATTGTAGGTTATCCCTAAGAGATAGACATATACCATCGCGGACTTTTTTGTAGAACTTTTTAAGGTGTACAATACTGTAGTACATTATTTTGATCTATCTTGAATGGTTCTGCCAGCGTTTACAATGTAAGCGCAAAAAAATGTGTTTATTTACGACATCACATTAGAAACCTCTAAAATAATTAGTGTTTCTCTACTATATTATGCATGTATTATACATATAAACCTTCCTCTTGAATCAGTCTCTCTATTAAAAAAAAACCGCATCAAAATCCGATGCGGAGTTTTAAAGATCTAAGCATATATAGGGACAGACAGACGGAAGCGACTTTGTTTTATACTATGTAGTGATAGGTTACTAGGTTTAAATAATAAATCATGCCACAACTATAGTCGCAGTGGATTCTTAGCATGAACCCTGTATTCATCAGCCAAGTGTACTTCGAGCGGATTTAACAAGGAACTTCTATCGTTACCAACTTTTATATAACGCGTAAGCGGGCGACGACATAGGAGATTTTACTTGATTTATGTCTTCAAGTTCTTACGGTTAAAGTATCTGTTGTGGCGAGTTATCTAACTTAAGGATCTACGGTATTTGTTCTAGTTTCATAATTGACTAGGTATAGAAAGTTCGAAGGGATTACCTACCCCAGTTTTGTTACACTGCTGGGTAATTAAGAATGGGTGTAAAGTAAAAATATCGGGTAGGTAACGGACGTCAGTGTTCGTTTCATAGCTTCATATCTCTTATCTCTCAACTCTCACATAATGATCGGGGGTCATTTTTAGTGCAATTATATAATTCTATAATTTAGCGTGATTCACTTTCAAACACAATCCGAGAGTTCTAAATGTCACGCATTCATTTGCTTCATAGGTTTAAAAAAATCGTCTGCTCAACAACGTAAATAACGCAATGAACTTGCGTGAACTGTCAAAATGTAACCTATTGCGATCCGTTGTCATTTTATGTGTGTTACGTAATTACCCCGTTGGTCTACAGTATATGGAAAAGGAAAAATCTAAATCATTTCACTAAAAGAGGTGACAGACACACCTATAGGACCAGAAATAGGGACCAATTAGTTCAACCAGGCTTCAGACTGGCTAAAGTAGACTCATCCTTCATGGGGTACTGTTTAAAATGCTACAATAAAATACCTCCCCACATACTCCAACTCAACGAAACTAAATTCAAATCTTATATAAAACGCACACTATGCAGCCAAGCATATTATAAGTTGGGGGATTACATCGCTGACAAAAATGCTTGGTTCACCGCTGGTCCTGCTCCACAAGGGCGCATAAACTAATTAATTAGCATTCGAAAATATAGTTGTGAGCTGCTGAAGATTGAAAAAACTATCTTTGTATTGTATAAATTCAATCTCTTAATATTGTATAATTGCATAACACACGTGTGAGCACTATGCAACTAAACTATCAAGCTACCATTTACTGGGTACGTCTTTCATTGACTTGAATGTGCCCTGGCGGCTGAGGGTATGTCATGCTCACTCAAATGTCTCGCTGGTGGTGGCGTGTGTGTTGGATCATTGAGTTCCCTTCAAAATGGTTGAGCTAAATGGTGCTGATCCATACGTCATGTTCGTGAACGGGCGCCGCCAGTAGGGACTGGTCATCTCTTAGCTGCCAAGGCTTATTTTAATTTTAATCTAAGTATTTTCATTTCTGAATTGTTATTTTTTTGTTTTTATCTTTTTTAGTACGGACGCTTTTAACGTGCACGTCTTTCTACATCGTTCTCACATGTATTATTTCAACTTAAATGATGTAACCAAAATTTTGTAACGATTTTTATGATTTAAAAGAGTGTCCGTGGAGTTTCTTGCCCGTTCTTCTCCACAGGTACCTACTACGCTTTGGAATGGGCAACTAGCTTCATCTTTCTGACTGACTGACCCCTTGACAATTCAAAAGTGCCTGTAATTGGTTTACTTGAAATAAATGCTTTGAGTTTGAGTTTTTGAGTTTGAGTTATGCTATGTCGCTTTCGAGATTTTTCAGGATTTTTCAGATTTTTCAAGCGTCAAAAGATCCATAGAGCACACATACCTCCTAGGTAATACCTTTAGAAACGGAGCAGCACAATTAAAAAAAAAAATGCACCTCTGTCAAAAAGTTTTTTATAGGTTTTTAACCGACTTCAAAAAAAGGAGGAGGTTATCAATTCGACTGTATTTTTTTTTATATTTTTTTATATGTTTGTTACCTCATAATAACCGACTGGGTGAACCGATTTTCATGATTCTTTTTTTATTTGAAAGCTGGTGCTTCCCGTGTGGTCCCATTGTCACCATTTCAATATCTGATGATGGGATCTTGTAGAAATCGGGGGAACTCTTCAATCAATAACAGCAGATTAACCGCGATTGTTGCTATAGCATAATTATCTAAGCATTGTTTACACCATCACACAACATAATATCACGCCTGTACTCACTACAAAGGTTATAATTTTTTTTTATTATAATAATAATTAATACCAGTAAAACAACCGCGATTGCTGCTATCGCATATGTATGCATTGTTTACGCAATCGCACAACATAACATCACGTCTGTACCCTATAAACGCAGATGCAGCTTCCTGTCACTGATATTTACATAGCAAGTAGTGTTTATATGAATTTGATTGGGGTAGATATAACTAAAAAGTGAAAAATAAAAAAAATGATATACAAAAAACAACCGACTTCCAAAAAAACACTACAAAGTGAAAAATAATTTTAATTTCGGAAGTCGGTGTCAAAAAACCAAAATGCAGAACCAACGACACCGACTTCCAAAATTAAAATTATTTTTCACTTTGTAGTGTTTTTTTGGAAGTCGGTTGTTTTTTTTATATAATTTTTTTTTTATTTTTTATTGCGACGGGCTTGCGGGGTAGTTGCGTAACACGTAGCAATGGCTTTTATTCAAACATTCATTACGTTATTTACGTTGTTGAGCAGACAATTTTTTCGAACATTATGAAGCAATGGATCATTTTGAAGGATGTTGCTATATCCAGCTATATCCTTCAAAATGATACAGATTGTGATTATTATCTTTATTGTAGAGTTATGATTTGTATAGAACATCTGAGCATGTATTCCCCTTGGAAGTGACTAGTATTACTACTACTTTCATGGTTTCACCCTTTTTTACGAGTACTGGTAAAGCAAGGTCATTGGACACGAGATGATAACTTCTTGGTATAGACGCCAGCACATCAAGCTACTACAATCTGTCAAATTTCTTTAATACATTTTCAACTTTATCGTTAAAACCTTAGGTTCAACGTTGATTGGGAAAATTTGACAGTTTTGGGTAGCTTGATGTGCTGGCGTTTGTACATTTGGTATGAATAAAAAGGTGAGCTCACCAGTCAGTCGTCAGACGGTCAAGTTACTAATGAATCACTAGAAATCAATGCCTGAAATATTTAATCTAAGCGATCTACCTATGCCTACCTATCTACTAACTCAGTAGAATTAAACCCCATGTTTTTGCAAAGGTTATGTATCCCCCTGGTTACATGGTCATACTTAGGGGAAAGTGCAGTCGTTGAAGGGCTGAATAAAAGTTTGACCGGACTCCGGTGGGCGGTGGTAACTGCGGGTAGATGATAAAAGTTTTCGTCCCATTGTGACCGTTACACAATGTTTTGTTGAAACGTGCCGTGCACTAAGGTTTTATCATTACAACTACATTTTGTTCAACGAATGCCAACAGCTTTGAAACTAGTAGTAGTGTTACGTTGCTGTGTTTTTGACCTTTTTTCAGGTATATCTAAAGCACTTTTGTTTTAGATGTAAAAATGTTGTAAAGCCTAATGGGGTAAGTATGAATAGTTTTTTGTTCGTAGAGCTGCTGGATGCTTGTAGGGCCAAAACACATAACCGCGTTGCGGCGCCGCGCCGCTAAGGCCGCTGCCTCAAAAATTGCGGGCAGCGGGGCGGCGGCGGCGCAGACCCGTTCTCGGAACCAGCGGGCAGATCGCGCGACACTATAGTGGCGTAGTGTTGTGTTGGTGGTAGTGTCGTCGAGATATTTGTTTTTATTCGCGAACGAAATGTCTGACCAACGGCGAAAACACCTTTTCTATTCCAATTTATTCCTAACGCTCGATTTATTGTCGGCAAAAGAAGAAGCGAATACCTACTATAGGGCAAGGAAAACAAAAGGCGAGTTTTATAGAAATTACGAAGAACAAAGACAATGTCCCGAAATATTCTACGACTACACCAGAATGAGTGTAGAAACATTTGACTATATTCTTGAAGCTATCAACGGCGATTTTAGAGTCTGGAATTAATCCAAAACGATACAGAGATATATCTCCAGCATTGCACAACACTTCAAAGCAGACGCGCGGGCGGTCACCGCTTGACTGGAGTGCACCGCTCGTTGCCCGCTCCACCGCCGCTCCCGCGCCGCTGTTTTCGAGAACCGGTCCATTTAAATGTACGCATAAGATCCTGCTGCTCCCGCGCCGCCGCCGCCACCGCCCCGCTGCCCGCAAGATTCGAGGCAGAGGCCTTAAATCGGCGGTTTGCGTTGCGGCGTTGCGGCGTCGCAAAAAATAGCATTTCACTGTCGTATGGTAGGGTATCCAGTTCCTCGTGATTTTTGATTGTGGACAGACGTGTCTCTGTTATTAAAAATACATTACTCTGTTTTAAATAAACGACAAAGAACACACTGGATACATCCATTTAATAAGGCTATGAATCCCGATGTGAGTACTTTTCTCGAAAATACAAAGCATTAAAGATAGACGAAAATAATTTTTTCGCCTACTTTAGAATGGCAAACAAGGGCGTCCCCGAACCAACGATATAAATAAACCGATGTCACAGTCAGACATTTTAATTTTAAAACTGCTTCCGGATTTATTGACACGTTTTATTTGCTAGAGTGATAGAAACAAACTAAATCATTGTCAACAAGTATGACGTCATAACGCTGGAACTAGCGCCACGCTGCGGTGCCGCGCCGCTACAATCGGCAGTGCCGCTACTGCCGATTCTCGCGGCGCGGCGACGCAACGCGGTTATGTGTTTTGGCCCTTAACAAAGACTGAGGCGTTTACACAATATCATGGCAATTTTCACTAAAACCGGCAAGTGGTGGCATAGTGATAATGGTCGCGATTTGCGAGTTGCAAGTTGTGGGTTCGAACCTAAGCAGGCACTTTACTTCTTGTAAATAATTTCATCACGTCTGCTCCCAGTAACGGTGAAGGAAAACATCGTGAGGAAATCGGCATGTCCTGATACCAAGAAATCGAAGACATGTGGCATCCATCAACCCGCACTGGGCCCGTGTGGTGGATTGTGTCCCTCTCACAGAGGAGGCCTGTGTCCCAGCAGTGGGAACATTCCACTCCACTACTGGACATAGCGGATTATTTGTTCCCTAATAAAAACATGGGCCCTTATACTTTATTATACCTGAAGTACCTACCGTGTAAAAAAAAAACGAGTTATGCCGCTAAGACTTTATTGATATTAATATACAAATAAAACATTATTAAAATGCGGCGAAACATTGTTATTTGATGCATTTTTCTCGCTCAGGGCTTGGCAAACTTATCCATGAACGAAAATATTTTAAAAAGCTATTCGGAAACCGGGCAGGCTTCATATGATACGGTTGGTGTGTTGTAATGTGGTGGATCTGGGTGGACTCCTGAAAGTCTTGCCATGTCATGGAAGAAAGAGGCAAAACGTTTGTATTCTGGCGCACTAGATCTAACAGAGCTTTCACGCAATGCCCATCCATAGACATTGCTAGATGTTAGACAATCATTGTATTTATCTTCTGGTAACTTGCGCTTTCTCGCGTTGAGGTAAGCTCTACGGCCACCACCGGCTGCCATTTCCTTATAAAGGATGCTAGACTCCTTTGTGTCCACCGGTTTCATAACTTCGAGCTCCTCTGGCTCCGTAAAGAAAAGGTTTAGTGCGGCAGTATCTGCTGCTCTTGTTAGCGCACACCTCCTTCGATTCCGGGCACTTACTTTGTGTTGGTCACTCAGAGCTAAAATGCCTGCCTGGATTCGAGTCTCTTCTATCTGTTCACTAGTATAATGTTTGTGCTTTTCCTTACATTGAGATTTCTGGATAAGTTCTTCTTTGTGTCTAAGAAACCAATGCGTACGCTGTTTATTATCTTTATTACTACATTCAGTTAAAAACTTTTGTGTGATTGGATCTGAGTAGTCTAGCGGCATTTTGTGTAATGTAATAAACCTGAATAAAATATAAACCTATAATAAAAATGAATTATTATAAACAAAAATAAACTATCATGATGTGGATGACATTATTATGTAAAACATTTTAAACAATAAAAATAAAGCTCTCTATGCTTTTTGACCTCTAAAAAAGGATTTATTTACTAATCGATTCTCACCACCCTTGGGTTAGATACCTACACAGCAGGATAAGGGTCATAAGGTATGTGATTTTACTTATTTTTGTTAGCTTTTTGAGGTGCTTTAATTGATTGTAGTCCGCATCGCACACTGCCCGTGCCGATAAAGTCGAATCCCGTTCAAACTGTTCGAAGTACCTGTCGTGAAAATCCGGAACTACATAAGCACTAAGCTTGAATTATAGACACAGTATCATTAATTTTGTTTTACTTTGATTTCTTGTTATTTTATTTTATTTATTTATTTAGGGACCAAATCAGCAGTGTAATAATAAGTAACAAAGGTTAGAACTTAACAGGGTGTTGGGTGTGTGAGGTAACAAATACACTACTCACAACCTTATCCACATATTACTAAACAGATCTACTAGTTGTTAGAAAGAACGATATAAAAATAAACAGAATAAAAGTAAACATTACTTAATTATTAGGGTTCTGATCACTTAAAATAGTAAAATTTATTTTTTAAATAATATGTATAGCCTTGCTGAGAAACACAATATCAGTTGAGCCAAACTGCCTATTGTAGTATCAACTAATCGATGCAGCTGTGAGCGTACGCCTGAGTTGGTTCTTCAAAAAGTAGTTGCAAACAAGTGTCTCGAGCGAACTTCTCGTCCATGTACGGTACGAGGGATCAGGTAGCACAAACTGTTTACTAGATCGATTAATGATGTTATTATTATTATGTTAACATAACTCGGGGCCATGGAGTCCCGGTCCTTTGGAAGGCATACGAGGGGCACCTTAGACAATTTTAAATGAAATATGGCAACATTCCTCGTTTATTATGATTCTAACTACCAGCACCCTAATTACGTGACCCACTTTCGATCACAATCTGAATTATTTTGAAGAATGAAAGCCATTACTACTGTGTGTTACGCAATCACCCCGTGGGTTACATCAGAGTTAACGCTAGATTTTTTCGATCTTATGTTTGAGACTTTTTGTTTACCTGCATAGGTAGGTACAGACGCCAGCACATCAAGCTAACCTAAACTGTCAAATTTTCCCAGTCAATTTTGAACCTAATGCTTTAGCGATAAAGTTCAAAATCTATTAAAGAGATTTGACCGATTGTAGTAGCTTGATGTGCTGGCGTCTGTACAAAGCTAAACTTCTATATCACCAGGTAAAGTTCAGGCGGTCGATTCTGTAAAAATCTCACCGTGAAATCATAAGTGAAGTGAGCACTTAATAGTGTTAATCCCTAGTGAATGACAGCTCACTCCACGCTCACTTCACCCAAGCTTTCACGGTGAGATGGTGACAGAATAGCACGGCTGAACCGTAGTTATTTGAAATAATAGCGATAATAAGCCACAAGGAACTATAAAAACATTTGAAATACTGCATTTGAAGTTTATTGTTAAGTACTTAAGTGTTGTAAAAAAAATACCAACATTATTCAAAATAAACCATACTCAAAAGCAAAATCATTCTGTACGGTGCTCGTACAGACGCCAGCACATCAAGCTACTACAATCTGTCAGATTTCTTTATTAGATTTCCAACTTTAGTGCTGACGGATAAGGTTCAAAGTTGATTGGGAAAATCTGACAGTTTCGAGTAGCTTGATGTCTGTACATTATTCATTACTCTAATACACATGGGCCTGCTTTAAAACCAGCGTTTTTGTAATGTATGGGATCTGGGTTGGGTCCACTGCGGCTCTGTTCGCGAGCTAAACGATACACACGACCGTATTGCGGCCTCTGCTTGCCAAAAAAACTGTCTTTTAGTCTCCAGCCATAGTACCATCCAGTAGTCTCGGCAAAATAATATCTATCCTCCGGAGCTACCGCAACCCGTTTCTTCAAATACACTTCACGACCAAAGGCTGGTCTGCCTTCAAAAAGTATTTTCTTTTGTTTGGGGGCAATAGGTCGCATTACGGGATCGATGGACAAGTCTGTGCCGGGCCGTCCCAGTTTAGGATCAATTTTAGGATCACCAAGACCAACATCGACGATAGAATGCCCCTTTTTCAAATGGGCCACACCTTCTACTATGGACAGGTCGCAGATAGGTTTTAGTCGTCTGTTCCTCGCATTAGATGTGTTATCTCTGGTTGTAGCAGGCATACCTGACTCCATGTTTACTTTAATAACATCTAATTGATTATACCCTTTCTCTTCGCGTTGTAGGCTGGCAGCTTTATTTAACTTTTCCCTATGAATATTGTTCCATCTCATACGCAGTTTTGCAGTTTTTTCATAATTTTCGACAAGAAACTTTATTACGTACGGATTACTTATATCAATAAGAGGCATTGTGTGTATTTATTATTAAAAATAAAATAATGTAGAAAAAAGCAAAAATACAGCGTCCCGTTGAAATGGCTAAGACTTCAAAATATTTGTTTTTTTTTTTTTTTGTTTCTGGACTATGTCGTGTTTATCAAAGACAACGTACTGTCGCAATAAGTATTTACTCATTTTGCACTGGTTTTTCAATAGATTATGTGCGGAATGGGCATGTAGGATGTACCTAGTTATTTTACCTCTGACAGCAGCAAACCAACCTTAAAAAAAAATCAAAAATCAAAAGTCATTTATTCAAACTAGGCTGAGAATCAGCACTTTTCACAAGTTAATAGAATACCACATACACACACACGCACATTATACCGGC